>CAUVYM010000231.1:0-38858 GCA_963556165.1 Tipula helvola
GTATTTTATGAGAAAAATAAAGTGATAATATTTTGTAAAATAGAGAAGTTCAAAATAGAGACTAATAGAGGTTCAAAAGTTTTCAAAAGCAAAGTTGTGATTCCTCAGGCTCTTAGGAAGGCAACTGATAACTATATAAGAGAATTAGAGGAAATAAGGCTCATAAAAGATATGAAAGTGGTTGGAGAAATCCAATTAGCGCGATTCAAGGTTGCTGACCGGTATGTTCTACGGGTTCGAACCCCGTAAATCTAATTACTTTTTAAGGAATAAAAAAATTATCACCATGAACCACAGGGACGTTGTGACAAATACATTAACAGAGGAAAAAACAGTTTCGTGGTTACTCGATCGTGGATATATCAAAAATAAAAGAACTTGTGAAAATTGTAATTAGCGCAATACGAACATTATCCAGAATAAAAAAAAATATTTTAATTGTGGAGTTTGCAGAAAAACAATATCAATTTTTATAGATTCTATTTTTTATAATGCTAAAAAGCCACTAAATATATAAGTTGATCTTATTTACTTTTGGTGTCTTGATTTAGATCAAAAGAAAACTGGACACGAAGGTAAAACTACCAGCAGAGAAACTCTTACAAACTGGTACAAGAATCTAACACACCTTTCAGGCCGCATAATAAGAAAAAAAAAGTAAAGAAAAAATCGGTAGACAAGGACACAGTATTCAAATAGACGAATCGAAATTTTCAAAGAGGAAGTAAAATATTGGTCGACGATTACGAAGCCCCTGGGTCGTAGGTGGTATTGTTATTCAAACAAACGAGGTTTTTATGGTCGAAGTATTTAATATGAATAAAGAAGTTTTAAATAGTATAATTCAAGAATACGTCGAAAAGGGAAGTATTATATATACAGATTCGTGGCGTGGAGTGGACGCTTTAGGTAGCTTGGGTTTACGCATTTAAAAGTAAACCACAGCATCAACTTTATTGAACATGTTACTAAAGCCAATACGCAAGATATTGAAGGCTGTTGGAGTGTATATAAAAGGAAAATGAGATCACGTTACATTAATTCGGGTGTTCTCTTACGGAGATTTTTACCAGTTTATGTTTAAAAGAAATACAAGTTTGATGCTTTTAGTAAAATAATGTCCTCTTTATATAATTAAAAATAAATTCTGTGTTTTTTTATTCCTTAAAAAGTAATTAGATTTACGGGGTTCGAACCCGTGGAACATACCGGTCAGCAACCCGATTCAAAAGCCAAATGGAGGAGTGAGACTTGTGTCTAACTTCATGGCTCAGAATGATTTATGTGAAAAGGATCCTAATGAATTGAGAAATATAAGGGATGTCGCAAACTCGACACAAGGTAGCAAATTCTTTAGTGTTAGAGCTCTTAAAGAAGGAGTTTATAGTATTGAAATTGAAAAAGAACACATAAGAAAACAGCTTTTAAGTTTGATGGCAGAGTTTATGAATAGAATTACATTGTAATGGGATTTAAGACCTCACCGTAAATTATGCAGCGTGTGATGTGTAAAGTTTTAGACAAAGAACTAAGAAAAGGAGTGAATGTTTACATGGATGGCATTGTTGTATTTGGGAAGACCAGAGAGGAACAAGACAAAAGCTAGCTCGTGTCTTAAGAAAGGTATTCAAAATGTCTTAAAGATTAACCAGCAAAAGATTCAATTTGCACTTGGAAGGATAAAGAATTGGGTATTAGGATAAATTGGTAGAACCGCCACCGAACGACGTGCCGTAGCACGAGACATTGCTGTATCACACTCCAAAGAACGTTAAGGAGTTAAGACGGGTTTTAGAGCTGGCTGGATGGTTCAGACCACTTATCAAGGATTTGGCAAGTCTTACGACAAAAATGACATCGAGTCTAAAAGGAAATATCAAGGGATGAAACTCGGATCTACAGGCAGAGTTTGATGACTTGAAAAGAATGCTGAGTGAAATGTGAGGTAATTCGTTGAGAGATTATAAAAAAAAGATTGTATTAAAAACGGATGCTAGCAATGTTGGTCGTATGCAGTTTTAATGCAAGAATTTGAAGGTAAATTACATTCTATATAATGGGCTAGCATGAAATTAACAGTCACATAATAGAGATTTGGGATTATTGAAAAGGAAAAATTAGCAATCTTCTGAGAATTAATATGTTTGAATATGAATTAAGAGGTAGAAAGTTTAATTTAATTGTCGTAGTCAATTGAATTGTCAGTTAATTAAATTGTCGATTTTTTAATTAATTATATAAAATAATTACTTTAATTAGATTTATGGGTAATCGAATTCTAATCCATGATAACGAGGAATACATGAATCTATTTAATTATTTGTCAACAGAAACGTTGCCGACATTTGCAACTAGATCTCATAAGATCTCATTCAAGGACAAGGCAAAGAAACTGGAAATCATAAACGGTCGAATATTCGTAAAAAAAGAAAACATGACATCCTTAGAATATTTAGAGGATTTCAATTAAGAAAGCAAATTTGAAAAAACAAATTATTTTCATTTGCAATCTCATCGGGGTCGGGACAGTTTGTACTCCGAACTTAAGCAAAGGTATTATAATATCAAAAAGGATGATGTTAAAAGAGTTCACGAAAATTGCAATATATGTTCAATAAGAAGGGTTACTAGGATTGTAGAAAACGTAATTTCAATTGTAGTTATAAACAAATTAGATAAGTTCGTAGTTGATGTGACTTATATGAATGAGTATAGTGACGATAATTTTGAATATAAATATATACTTACTGTGATAGATGCAGCAACAAAATTTAGTTGGGCTTATGCTTTGAGGCACAGAAATGCCGAAGAAATTTTTATTAATTTAGAATCATTATTTTTAGATTCCCATGTTCCTAAACAATTACACTCTGATAACGGTGGCGAATTTAGGAATAATAAAATTGCATCGCTTTGTTCCCAGTTTAGAATCAGATAGTTGTTTGGAAGACCTTATCACCCCCAATCACAAGGAGTTGTTGAGTGTTTTAACCAAACATTAAAAACGATGCTTTTATCTGTCATGAGCAACACAAATTCGCGAAATTGGATAAACATTTTAAAAGGAACAGTATATGAATATAATTTAAAACATCACAGAGCAATAAATCAGTCACCTGTTCTTGCTTACTCCGGATATCGGGGTTTTAATACCGATTCTAATTTGGTAGACGAAAATCTCCAAATTAATTTTTTACATCTAACCGAAGAAGAACAGAGAGAAATTGGAGAATATCGAATGAGATATTTTTTTGAAATTCGAAATATTGTTCGAAACAGAATCCAGAAAAGAGGTGTAAATGCCGAATCGTTAGAAAGCAACTTGAGAAACAATGATGGTGATTAAAAAGGCGAATTTATCAATTATATACAGTTTTAACTTTTACACTTTAATATTTTGCCTTTAAATTTTTTTATATATTTATTTGTCATTAATTATTAATTATTTTATATAATTAATTAAAAAATCGACAATTTAATTAACTGACAATTCAATTGACTACAACAGAAAGTTTAATTTAATAACCTACAACAAAGCATTGAAGCAAATAAGAGTCAAGCCAAATTTTAACAACAAAAGGATAAATAGGTAAATCGAACATATAAAAAAGTCGATTTTTCGATTGAATACCAAAAACCAGAGGAATTGGTCGGTGCAGATGCTTTATCAAGAATTTACTAACAAGGATAAAATGTAGCTAAAAAATCGGAAAAAGGAACAAAGATTAGAGATGGAAAGATTAGCAAACATGTGATAAGAGAAAATGGATAGGAGTATTGGGTCTTGGATAGCGGAATTAAGAGGGAATATCCTGATATTGAGAAGCGTAGGGAACTAGTTGTGGAAGCATCATATTGAAACAAATCATAGAGCAACTGAAGGAACGTGTCATAGGCTAAAACAAAGAGATTATTGGATTGATATGAAAATAACAGTCGAGAATGTAGTGAAGAAATGTGAAACATGTTCTAAGAAAAACAGAAAGACTACAGGTGATGTCTTTTTGTCGAAACTAGTAGGCAGCTGGAAAAGGTTACACTTGATTTGATAGATTTCCAGCCAACATGAGGTATTCGTTGATAGGGATAGACTAC
The DNA here is from genome assembly GCA_963556165.1 of Tipula helvola. Lineage (NCBI taxonomy): Eukaryota > Metazoa > Arthropoda > Insecta > Diptera > Tipulidae > Tipula > Tipula helvola. The sequence continues at coordinate 4,096 of CAUVYM010000231.1, forward strand.
TTCACTAGATTTGTAATGGCTCGTATGATTAACGACAAAAGTGCAGAAACAATTTTAAGAGTTTTAGAAAATGGGGTGAGAAGTGCAAGCCGGAAGAGCTCATAACTGACAATAGTAAAGAGTTCGTTAACGAAAGTGTGAAAAGTTTTCTCAATATGTATGATTTTGCACAGAAAACTTTCTGTGGAATCTCATAGGTCTATCGTTCGGATTGAAAGAGTAATTAGGTCGATAAGAATAGGTTTGTTAAAATGGAAGGATCAAACATCGGGGAAAAGCTGGAGGTTGTTGTTAGGAAATATAATGATTCCTATCATAAGACGATAGTTAGGACACCAAGGGAAGCTGTAAAGAAAGATGGTTGGCTTATTGGCTTGTAATAGAAAATACTGAATATACGCAAGTGGGTTTAAAGACAGAAAGAAAGAGAAGTTAATCACGGGTCAAAAAGTTAGAATTGTATAAAGAGAGAACTTGATGAATGCAACAAAGAATGAATACGGAAAGTTTTTAGACAACGCAGAGGTTATTGTGGTGTTAGGGAATGATTCATATTTAGTAAAAAAGCAAGATGGAAAGTTCACAAAGATAGACGCCTTGATTTAAAATGTATTGGAATATGAAATTCCCGTCTCGAGCAGGGTATTTTATATGCATATTAAAAAAAGAACCCGTGATCTCAAAGTATCACAGATATTAATACTTAAAAATTCAATTTCATTGACTCTTCCTTTTTCCTTGATTACTTTTTTTTTTGCACACTAAATATGTAAATTTTTGTAAAAATATTACTACCAATAGATAGCATTGCGTACAAAAAAATAACTCCCTCCAAATTTTGGGCGGGGATGACAAAAATTTGTTTTTATAAAGTATATAAGAAAAAAAAATCCTTATTACAAATGATTCATAAGAACTCGGGAAACCAATTCATTCCAGACTACACATTTAATGTAAAGTTGTTAATCAATTTCTGGGAGAACATTGCCCAAGAATCGGCTTTAGATTGCATCACACAATCTTTTAGTAGAAAAAACAAGCCTACTTTCGATGTTAAGAAAAACAAGATAGAACATACCAAGTCTTTACCCTGTAACAATCATTCATTAACATTAGATATGACAAAATTAGAAAACGCCACAGATGCACAAAGTAAAAATTTACAAGTCGAACCCAAAATTCAAATTGATTTAAATTCTTCACCATTTAGTAATACCTCATCTACAAATTATACAGCAATACACGACCAGAATGTATTTAATAATAGTAAAAATGAACAAAATTTGAAAATTTGCAATAATATACAACGTAATTGTTCAATTACTTCGTATATAACAGATGAAATATTCAAAACTTTAAAAAGTATTAATTCTTCCAACACATTTACAAAAAAAGAAAATAAGCCAAATACAATACAAAACTTGTTGAGAGAACCCAATTTTGAAGCAAACCTTAACCATAACACCCAAAGAAAACCATCCACAGAAAATATAACAGATCACCAACAGATTACAATTAACAATAGCAAAAATGAAGACTCCTTTGAAATATTCAATAATATAAGAAGTAAATACACAATTACTTCTTATATAACAGATGAAATAATAAAAATAATTAAACCAATAACTCCTGCTGATATTAAACAAAACAAATCTTATGCTAAAACAATACCCGACACAAACATAGCTGATAATCTTATAGGCATTAATCAGGAAGAAGCAAATGTAAATGTATTAACAAAAGAAAAGGACAAACCAGCACTTGAAATCGATAAAGAAGAAAGCAACATATCTAATATAGATATAAAGGAAACGGAAGTAATTTTGGTAAGAGAACAAGAAAACGTGATAGGAGAGAACAGTACAATGACATACGAAAAGAAACATTCCAATGAAGCTCTAGAGAAATGTGAAATACAAGTTATTAATGCAGAAGATCAACCACAAACTGCCATAGATCTTAAAGAAGTTAAATTAAATGCCAAACCGGATGATGTTATAAGAGAACAAGTAAGTAGTCAAATAACAAACTGCCTTCCAGTTACTGTCTGTACAAACGCCGAAATTCTAGTAACATGTTCTAATAATGACGTAAAGAAAGATATCGAAGAGAAAAATATTCAAATTCCTGATGGGAAAACGAAACAAAATGTAGGTATGACGATAAACCCAAGAATACAAAATCATCAACAAGAAAAAGTTCCGACACAACCAATAGTATCATCAAATGGATACACTTATAAATTACATGGTGAGAAACAGTGCGTTTTACCAGTAGTGCAAAATGAATTCTATGAAATGACAGAGGCTGACCATGAAGCTCATGCAATCTTTTTACAAAACTGCAGGTCTGAGGGATACAATCACCACCTTGACAATAGGCATAATATTAAAGCAGGAAATGTAGATACACTAGATAGGAAATACAAAATATACATTAAAATAACCATACAATCAGTGATCTCTGTAACAAAACTTATACGACCCAAAGAACAAGATAAGCTTCCTAAATTCTGAATGCTTAATTAAATTGATGTGATTATAAATACTTTTCTTCTTATAATATTTGGTCAAATATTTATACTCCTTTATAAAAATATATCAAATAGAACATTCTATTAATTTTTAAAGCAAACAAATTAAAAAGTATGTAAAAAAACATTATCCATAGCTTTACGAACACATAATGTTTTTTTATTACAAAATTACATATTGTTTTTATTCGAAGACGAAGGAGAACAAAGATGAATTGGTTTAAGTAACTTTCTTATTTAAACATTATAAATATTTTTTGAATAAAATGACTGCCATTTAATTATTATATTAATTATATTTTAATATTGCTAATAGTTCATGAGGTATTCTTATGTTGTCTAAATAACATATAAAAATAATATAATCATTTTTTAATTTGTTTTTAAATGTTTTTAGATAATTAAGAAATTTAATAATATTATCTTATAACGATTGTAAAAAAATATTGAGCTTGTCAAATCATAGGATAAAATGTTCAACCTTTAATTCTTCTATAGATGTTCGCTTAAGATTTTAACAGTTATCGGGATATGTTCTATAAAAGCTTGAAGACTATGTTATAACATGTTAATGGAATGTTGGATTTGTATATATTTTATACACTCTGTAGATTATCAGATTTTAATATCCATCACAACAAGCACTGAAATTTTTTATATGTATTGAAACAGCTGCCCGATCATAATAAACACCATTGGTGTAGGAATGACTAATTCTATATTTAAGAAATGCCGGAATTTTAAATAGATCGACATAAGATGCGAAAATTTAAAGCACTGGATTAAATATGAAAAGTTACAGCCAGGCTCAAATCTCAAATAGGGCGATTTAATTAAATTTAAATATATTAATCGATGAATTTTTGGATATATGCTCTATAAAAGGTAACAACTTAAAAATATTTTGATGATAAATATTTAATAATCCATCATTTATTGAGCCAAATATTATTCAGCAATAACGTTATGCCCGATAGACGGAGGTTTCCGTCAGGATTGCCACTCTACTTTACAAATTCAGTTAAAATAATATTAAAAATATGTCCATCGTCGAAAACAAATCTTGATTATAAAGCTTTTCATATCAAAGTTTCTGTTTTTTTAGATTTGATGTCTATGTCGATCTGTGAAGTTACATTAAAATCGGTTCTTCTAATATTGACATTGTTATAAAATCTAAAAAAATATTTAAGTTATTTAGATCTAGTACTGCTATTTATGTTTAATTTGGATGGGGTTCTGGCATTATTATTCAGGTAGATGAATTTAAATCCTGTAAACTTATATAATGGGCGGCACAAAGCGGAAGTTGTGCCTGATTCTGCGAAATAAAGTTTTTGCGAAAATAAAAGTGTTTGCTGCTGTAGTATAAAAGAGTACTGGCGTACTTCGATTTCTTTAATTTAAAAAATGTGTTGAGCGCATATGAGTAATAATTATGGTTGAGATTCTAACAGAATTAAAAACAAATAAGGCAAATCATGTTAATCACAAATTATTTTTTAAATAGAGACGGCTTACATACCATCTAGTAAAAGATCTAGGAACAGGATAAACTTAAAATGATCCCCATATTATAAAAAAATGGGATGAAGTGGTACTTTTTTGAATGTATTTGAAACATACAAAAGATGGATGATTATAATTCAGATATTTACATGTTTTAAAAGTTTAATAAAACGAGGTTTTTACATTTATAAATACCTGCTTTAATTAATATATTTAAAAATATATTAAATTAATCTTTTTAGAATTATAACCCAGTAGATACCTTTTTATATAAAATCCGAAGATAATATAGATCATAAGTATAAAATATAGGGTTAAATTTTCGATGGTTACCTCCGGGTTCGATCCTGTTTTTTTATGGTACTTTTTTAAAAAAAGAATAAAATTTTATGAATATTTATGCATTGCTTTAAAAACAAATCTCAAAAGCTCCTAAATTCGTGTTTTCTGCGCAAATAAATTTAAACTGGTTATACTGTAATTCATCATAGGTTCTGCATTCCAATTGGTATTTTTCTTTTTATACCTGACCAATTTCCTTCAATTATATTAATATCAAATCCTTTAGAATTAAAGGATTCATATTTATGAATTTAGTTTGATGTTGAAATTATGAATTTAATTTTATTGTAACCTTTCCAGCCATCAGTTACTACAATCGATCCTGGTATAGCATACAAGCATATTAATTCAGTTTCTTGAGCGTGCCGGTTTTTGCGCCACTAAAGCTCTTGGTAAAACGATTATCATAAAAAACCATCTTTTTTTTTAAAAATCCTTTAAATACTTTTAGGGTTTCAAAGTTATCAATTCAGCTTCATTGGTTGCTTTACCCTAATACAATGAAAGCGTTTACAAAGCTAACTGTTCTTTACATACAACACGATAATGGTTTAACATATCTTTTCTGAACAGCCTTTAAAAATATTGGTAGTATATGAGTGTTTTTTAGTGGGTTCGAAAACAGAATTTAAAGATTTTTTAAACAAGAAAAATCTAAAATGTAATAATTTTTATTAAATAAAACTATTTCCATTTAAATAAACGTACATACAATTTCAAAGGGTTCTCCGACATTTTTAGAAGGATATATTCAATCAAAACGAAGGTATCAATATATTCTCCTCGATCATTTAACCTCGAGCTTTTGGATACCCTACTTTTAAAGTTATCCATATGCGTTCTATGGTATTTGTTTGGTTTGTATGATCTTCTGGCCTTACAAAACAATACTGTGGTTTAATTTAGAATTTAAACCACTATTATTACTCAGATCATTATAACCATCCCGTGCTGTCCGTAATTATTCTATTCTAGGATGAATGTTTTCTTCTACAAATCTGTTAAGCTTCTTTTTATTTAGTCTTGTAGCAATTTTTTAAAAAATTCACCAGTTCCACTAAACTTCCCTCCAATTACAAAAAGAGATTGTGTAATCAGGACACGACCAAAATTAAAAAACGAAAAAACTTTGACTACTGCGTCCGATCCTCCAAAAAAATCATATACAATATAACTCGGCTATAACGGATTTTCTAGGGATGCCAATTTTTTGACTGTTATATGTAGGGCGACCCAATTTTGCTTTTCAAAAGTAAAAATCTTGCATTTAAAAAGTAAAACATCTGTATTTAAAAAGTAAAAAATTGCAATAAAGAAAATAAACTATTTATTTTTCAACAGTTTTTTTAGAAATATGATAGAAAAGCAAATAACTAATAACATTAGAGCCAATAAAATTACTATACTTTGCAGTAATTTGTAAAGAATTGAAAAACTCCTTTCGACCGATATAGATTTTTGCAGACACGCAACAAGGTAACAAATAGAGATGGACTGATATGTGGCGACTTATGCAAAAGGGTTCTGTAATTTCATTTTTCTTTAGTCTTGAATGAATGTATTGTTTTATATTTACAGGATCGTGCCAAAAATTCAATTATTGTAGTCGTTCATATGCCGATTTTATTGTATGCTTCGAATTCATCAATCACATATACGAGTTAGCGTAACAAAACTTGTCTACTAGTTCTGCAAAAAGTGCCTTATCTTCGATGGCAGCTTTAATCCTAGATACTAACAACCCTTCGCCAGTAAAATATTTCTTTATGATTTCGAATACTGAATGTATATGGTCTGCGTAATATATCACAGCATATAACCAACTACTCAACCTTGTAACTATTACATCCGGTGGGCTTTTAATCAATTCAAATCGATTTGCCTATCTTTATCTCTTAAGATTGACATTTTCATGCTGGAAATAAGTAAAATGGTTGTTTAAATCGGCTTTTTATCATCAATGCGCAATGATGTATCAGATTGGCTATGCATGTAATGTGTATTAAGGCCGAATTTTTTTTCTTTTAAGAGTTTGGCAGATTTTAGCATATACGAGGCAGAGTAGGATAAATAAAGTTTAAAAAGAGAGAAATCATTTTCGAGATTATGCAGTGTTGTCTCGATATGAAAATTTACTATACATGCAGTAGGGTTTGTATCTATCTCTACAAAACCAACCGAATATGTTTTAAATGGTATCTTAATATCGCCGGTCAGAATATTTAATCATTTTCTGTTGTTAGAATCGCTCTCATCTACAACTAGAAAAATGACCTTGTTTTTGAGCGCCACCTGTATCTCTTTTAGTTTATCAAAAGCGAGTTCATTAATCTTTTTTCGCGCTGAAGATTCACTAGGCAAAGGAATCTTAAAAGAAGAAAATAGTTTTTTGATCTTTGGATGACGCAGTTTTTTTAACAGTATGTCCGCCGATAGAAACGCCTCGATTATAAGGGCAATTGTGCTTGTAAATTCATCTATCAACGGTGTCTGGGTCTTGTTAGAATTCGTCGGATTGAAGCGGCATGCATCTTGGTATTTAAATGAGCTATAATGCTCGATTTTCGCTCATAATTAACTTCAACGCAGCAATAATTGCATATTAATTTTTCGTTTCCGGTTTTTACAAAGACGTGTTTATATGTTCTTACATATAATTGGCAAAGTTCGACGTTCGTTTTTTTACGTTTTGACATGGGATGAAAATGTTTTTAAAAAATAAAATGAAAAATATTTGCATTAATGTGTATTTAAAAAATATTTATTGCATTTAAATGCATTGTGTCGCCCTACTTATACCTCATGAACTTTTTTGAACTTGCTGAAAAAACATCTAACGAACAAAAATCTTTGATTTTGCTGTTGAATTAGGCTTGATAACGTTGGCAGACAAGAATTGTAGTAGATGTAATAAGAAGATGATTTATGAAAAAGGAAAAGAATGACATAATATTGAAGGAAGATACTGATGTGTCAAGAGACAATCTTATCGTCCCAATCATTATTTAAAAACACTATTTTTGAGGGTATAAGGATATAAATGTCATCATTAATAAAATTGATATATTTTTATAGCAATGATTTTAGAACCAGTGATGTTTTTTTACATTGTGATGTCGACAAAAACACATCAGTAGCATGGTTTATAATTTTTAGAAGGATATGTTATTCATATCAAATGAGCCTACAGGCCTTTAAAATGGGGTGAAGGGTGCACTGTAGAAATTGATGAAACTTATATTTGTAAACGAAAATACAAGGTAGGCCGTGTATTAAAAGATCAATCCGTGAGTTAGTGAGTGGAATATGTAGGGAAGATGGAAGAATTTTTTTTAAAAAGTATTCGAACTAGAAATGCAGCAAACTTAACTGAAATTATTATTAATTGTGTAGAACCTGGAACCACAATAATCACTGATTGTTGGAAAGGATACACAAAGGTTCAAGAAAAGGGATTTATTCATAAAAAAGCCAATCATACATTCAATTTTATATCTCCAGAAGATTCTTCAGTACACATTCAACGTGTCGAAAGATTTTGACGTAGCGTTGTTAAATCTTTCATACCAAAATATGTTCGAAGAAGTTTTGCACAATCATACGCAGATTCTTAAACTGTTCACAGAATTATAAATAACGATGGAAAATTGAAAAGATTTCACGCTTTTGTTGAAATAATCAAATTATATTATTTCTAATCATTTATTTAAGATTAAACTTTTATTAAATTCGAATTAATTATTTACTTTTTTTTAAAAAACACAAAAGCTGTGTTCTAACACGTCTACCCCATTGCTCATATATAGCCTAACATTGAATTGTATACAACTGTTCGGCTGAAGAGTACAATACTTGACAAAAAAGGCTATAAAAATAAAATAAAAAAAATTTACCCCTTTTTTATAAAAATCAAAAATACAGGACAATTTTAAAAAAGATATTTTATTAAATTATCAATTAAATTCCCATTTTCGTTCCTTTTAATCATGTATCTAATTAAATAAATATCAATAAATTCTTTTGTTCGATACCTTTTTGGAATATCTGCCTTTATTGATGACCAATTACCCTCAATTGTATTGGTATGGGTACCATCAATCCTGTTTTAAACTCGATACTGTGATTTACAGTATAATGCGAATGGAAATGTTTTTCAGTGCCATTGTATCCCTTCCAACCGTCGGTGAATATTTTAGAGTTATTACTCACAAAACGTGTCATTTTTTGAAGTAAGGATGTTTTATCTCCTTTTTCCACCTTACATAAGATTATTTTTCTTTCAAAAGTTCTTTCCACAAGCCTAGAACCCATACGCCTTCTACCGGATGACCTTTGTTGTATTTTCTTTTGCCGAATTTGGATTCGTCAATTTCTACAACAATGTCATTTCCGCCTAATTTCTCAAGATTGGTATAATAATTAAATGTTAATTTTTTATCCATTTTTAAAAGAATTCGGCCAACCGTTTTTCTATTTAGTTTTAGGCCTCTGTCTATGATTTTAATTGAAATTCCCTCACACCATAGTTCTATTATTTTAAGAATAATTGCTCTTTTTAACTTTCTTCCAAAAAACACTGTATCTTTATATAGTTTTTCTCGGTGGTTGCATTCTTTCCAGGTACATCTATTGCATTCGTTTTTAACGTCCATTATAGTGGCAAGTCCACATTTAAAACATTTTTTTATTTGAATATAAAGTTTGCACAGTGGTTTTAAAAACAATATCCAGTTCATCAGAAGTCTTAAAAAAGTTAATCATCAATTTAAGGCAAAGAAAAACAATACGTTTTTCATATTTACCTATAAATTAGCAATCTTTTAATAATTAAAATAATAATTTAATAAAATATCTTTTTTAAAATTGTCCTGTATTTTTGATTTGTAAAAAAGGGGTAAATTTTTTTTATTTTATTTTTATAGGCTTTTTTGTCAAGTATTGTACTCCACCTCCCAACTGTTCGAATGCTACAGGGGCAGTTTTGAAAGTCCTATCGCATATCCAAGTTTCATTATGTTTCAAATGTATTGCATTCATGGTTGTACCAAAACACACAATTCGCTTTGTATCATTCATTCCCGTATCCCACAGAAAAATCATGCACGGAAATCGTTGTGGTAAGCTCATTAGGAATATCATATCGATCGGAAATTGTAAATTGCGTTTTTTTACAGAAATTTTGTATTATTCGGATCGTTTTTTTACATCAAATATATTATTTTGGAAATCTGGGTTTTGTTCTAAAGTATTCACAATCAATGTTCTCGGTGTACATGGAATAGATAATGATTTTTCTTTTAATTTATTTAAAAGAAAAATCTTCCTGTACTTTTCTTCATTTTTCAAACATGTGTGCGCAGTATCCGAAATATAAATAAATTTAAGCGTGGTGTACAGATAGGCTTTGCAATGTCTCCTATTACACCTCCACGACACTACATCGTATTTTCTCTTCTTGTAATTGAAGAATGCAGCTTCAAATGGAATTTTCTTTCTGTTTCTGTTACTTGCAATGATGTATATTCATAAGTCTTTTGCTTCCATGGGTAAATTTTTTATAGGTGAAAAAAGCCACCAACCAAATTTATTAAGATCAAATTTAATCGATGACAACATGTAGACGAAGCGCGGGTTTTTGGTGGCGTATATAATTCAGAATATAGGAATTTATTGCAGTTGTTGCGGGAAAAAGAGATTCTGAGACATTTCATGGATTTGTTTTAGAATATGTTTTGCCGGGATCAAAAGTTGTGACAGACCGATGGAAAGGTTATAACCAATTTAAAAAAATAAACTTTCGAGCATATTTAGTTTATCATTTTATTGAATTTAGAACAAAGATGGAAAATTACTAATAATATTACAGGGACGTGGAGTGCTTTAAAGAATGTTGTTCCTGTGCGTTGTAGAGTTTAAAATCATGGATTTACTTTACTTAGTATGTCCGAGTTCGATCCCAGGTTTTCTTTGTGGCTTAAGTTTATAATCCAATATATTTATATCTAACCAGCATGGCTTAAGGTTTCGGTGACATATTTGTATATTAATCAATGTACCAACATGGGTTGGCTCCTCGTTTGTCCCATCAAGTTCAAACCCAGGTATGACCATTTTTTAACTTTTTTATTAAAAAAATGGCTAAAAAAATTGTGTAAAATTACAGTTATTTAATAAAATTTTGATAAAAAAATTTGGTAATGTCGTTAAACTGGGGGCAGATCTGATTGGTCAATTTTTAATTAATAATTAATAAAAAAACATTTAAAATGAATTAAAAATTAATTAATAACAGATGCTAAAAACGAAAACAAGAGTTAGAATTCATTAATTTATTCATTCATTTTAAACCTTAATGCTTCAATTACGAAATTAAACCTTTCATTTGTCGTTTTTAATTTTAAATTGTATTCAATTTCAAACTTTTTTATTTTATTACTTGCTACACTTTCAGTAATATATATTGGTATTGATTCACGTAAACTACGCCAAGTCCGCTCAATATTATTGGTATGTATTTGATTATCTTGTGGATTAACAAAACAAATACTATGATTAATCTTTTTGTGAACATAGCCTAATAAGGATAACTGATTGTAACCTTTCCAACCGTCAGAAATAATGACTGCGTTTCTTGGAACATTGCGTAAAACGAATTCGTTTAAGATAACGGCTGATCGAATATTAGTAAGTTTTAATGTAATTTCTTTTGTTCTTCGGTTAAAAATCCCAACAACCCAAAAGTTTTCACCTCGTAATCTTCTTTCAAATCTCCTTCGATTAACATGAAGGTGGCACCCATCAATTTCGAAAACGTAATTCACTGATGTTTCAGGTGTCCTTTGTGCATTAGAAATTTCAGAACACGCCCTTTCAACTTTTCTGCACCAAATACTAACATTTGTACGTTCGATTCCTAATTCATGGGCTGCTTGACGTACACTTCTTTTTCACAGTAAAAATAAATTAACTCTAAACATTAGTTAAATTGAAGTTTAGACTCAAAAAATATGCTCTTATAGGTTAGTGGAAGACTTGAACGGCAAGGTCTATTGCAGCGAAACCTACTGTTAATACCTAATCTAGTTTTCCCCTTTTCTACAAACATTCGAGAGACACATTTTTCGCATATTGGTGGAGTTGAAAGAACTATTCCGAGGTTTTTTGCGAATGAATAACCATTTTCTGGGGAACTTATAATTTCATAAAATTCCATTCTTTTCATATTAGGTATTCTTTTTTTATTAATTATTAATTAAAAATTGACCAATCAGATCTGCCCCCCAGTTTAACGACATTACCAAAAATTTAATCTGAAATCATCTCATCATAATTTTTAACATCCATCAATATTTTTTCAAATATATTAATTTTAAACTTTCTTTTAAAACAAAACTCCGTAAAATCATAGAACAATTGCTTCTACTGAAAATATTTCTGCTTCTCAACTGCCTTTCTGTTACTGACCATGTCCCTTCGATTTTTTGTGTATTAACTTCATTTAAAGGATTTACAAAATTTGTTGATTGACTTATCGTCATGTTAATGTAGTCTAGGTACCTCAATTGTTGTAGCCGTCTTATTCGTCAGTAAAAATCGTGGTACATATTTCAACATGCTCTAAAACAATGGCTAATAGCGCAGCAGCAGAACTAAAAAAAGTTTCAACAAAAAACACCTCATTAGTTTAGTAGCTAATTCCAACCACTATCCAAATTTTGCGTAGGCAACGGCCAATATTGTATTTTCTTTTCGAAAACAGACATTCGTCTATTTGGACTACTTGTCCGACACCGCCAATTTTAGTTCTTGTTTCCCTTTTCAATATTTAAAACGTAAGATATTGCTACTTTTTATACCAGGAAAATAATGCCTGGTTACTTTTTGTTGCAATTTCGATTTTGGTTTGTTCTTCGAGAAGATCAATACTCCAAAAGTATATTATATCCAAAGCGAAATTAGTTTTCAAATTGCTATTGAAAAAAATGCTGCCGAAAAACAAGGAACGTACATTTCTGCATTTGGAACACCTAAAGGCTTTTAAACGTTCTGTAACAATGAAATGCATATTTAGTGGCTTGGCCCAAAAAGCGCCTGAGGCGATTTTTAGATAAAAATTTCCGAATTAATAAAAAAACGGATCAAATTTACAATGTGGGCCCAGAGTTCGAACCTCGTTTTTAGTGAGTTTTACATTAAACTAGGTGATAAAGTTTTTATTGTGGTCAAAGACCTCGTATTATAAACACTAACCAAAGAAACTACAATACGGTAGTTGATGGAATAATTTTTTTGAAAAAAGAAAAAGATTCTATACGATGTAAATGTAAAATAAAAGTTTTAGTAAATAACACCAACCAAACCTTAGATGTCCTAAATTTAAAAACGAACATTCTTTATTTCAAAATTTTGTCTATTCTTTTTTAAAAAAACGAGATTTGAACTCGGTCCCATATTGTAAATTATAACCAAAAAAACAAATTAAAAGAGCAATCTAAAAGAGATGTACTAAAAGAGATAAGTAACTTTTTTAATCCATTTTCCATGCAAATGTTGATGCAACTTTGCGCAAATAATCAATTCCATAGTATTCGTTAAATGTTTTAATACATTCCAGCATTTTATATTTTTTGTTCGGTTAACTTTATTTTTTACCCTCCCCCCACACCTAAATTAAAAAATTAAAAAATTAAAAATTAATAAATTAATAATAAAAAATTAATAATAAAAAATAAAAAAGGTAATAAATCAAAAAAAATAGTAAAATACATGAAATTTCACGATTTTAAATGTATAATTTATAATAAAGTGTCGTAGTCAATTGAATTGTCAGTTAATTAAATTGTCGATTTTTTAATTAATTATATAAAATAATTACTTTAATTAGATTTATGGGTAATCGAATTCTAATCCGTGATAACGAGGAATACATGAATCTATTTAATTATTTGTTAACAGAAACGTTGCCGACATTTGCAACTAGATCTCATAAGATCTCATTCAAGGACAAGGCAAAGAAACTGGAAATCATAAACAGTCGAATATTCGTAAAAAGAGAAAACATGACATCATTAGAATATTTAGAGGATTTCAATGAAGAAAGTAAATTTGAAAAAATAAATTATTTTCATTTGCAATCTCACCGGGGTCGGGACAGTTTGTACTCCGAACTTAAGCAAAGGTATTATAATATCAAAAAGGATGATGTTAAAAGAGTTCACGAAAATTGCAATATATGTTCAATAAGAAGGGTTACTAGGATTGTAGAAAACGTAATTTCAATTGTAGTTATAAACAAATTAGATAAGTTCGTAGTTGATGTGACTTATATGAATGAGTATAGTGACGATAATTTTGAATATAAATATATACTTACTGTGATAGATGCAGCAACAAAATTTAGTTGGGCTTATGCTTTGAGGCACAGAAATGCCGAAGAAATTTTTATTAATTTAGAATCATTATTTTTAGATTCCCATGTTCCTAAACAATTACACTCTGATAACGGTGGCGAATTTAGGAATAATAAAATTGCATCGCTTTGTTCCCAGTTTAGAATCAGACAGTTGTTTGGAAGACCTTATCACCCCCAATCACAAGGAGTTGTTGAGCGTTTTAACCAAACATTAAAAACGATGCTTTTATCTGTCATGAGCAGCACAAATTCGCGAAATTGGATAAACATTTTAAAAGGAACAGTATATGAATATAATTTAAAACATCACAGAGCAATAAATCAGTCACCTGTTCTTGCTTACTACGGATATCAGGGGTTTAATACCGATTCTAATTTGGTAGACGAAAATCTCCAAATTAATTTTTTACATCTAACCTAAGAAGAACAGAGAGAAATTGGAGAATATCGAATGAGATATTTTTTTGAAATTCGAAATATTGTTCGAAACAGAATCCAGAGAAGAGGTGTAAATGCCGAATCGTTAGAAAGCAACTTGAGAAACAATGATGGTGATTAAAAGGGCGATTTTATCAATTATATACAGTATTAACTTTTACACTTTGATATTTTGCCTTTAAATTTTTTTATATATTCATTTGTCATTAATTATTAATTATTTTATATAATTAATTAAAAAATCGACAATTTAATTAACTGACAATTCAATTGACTACAACATAATTTATAATAAAGAAAATTTGGTGGCTTTTTTGCTCGAAAGACAAATTCTTCGTGTTCCTTGATGTGAAATATGTAAGGCACAGATGAGCCCGACTCGTGACATTTTGAAATATAGATTTATGTCAGGAGAAATGGGACGAAATGCACAAATGAGGGAACTCTTTTACAAAAAAACAATTTTCCAGGGGACACACATGTCTTTAGAGCAGATATTCGTGCTGCTTTGCGAATGGTGCAAAAATGTGAATAACCAGACTGCTTGTTTGGAATTGAATACCACGCCTTCAACAATAAGTAGATGGTATAATAAGTTTAATCTTATTGCCTTTGAATACATTTATTCGTATTTTGAAGCACAGCAAATAGAGGGTCCTGGTTATATTGTTTAAATTGATGAAACTGTTTTAACAAAAAACAAATATCATAGGGGTAGAGTCCTTCAATATCAAACTTGAGCTATTGGTGGTGTTGTGCGAGGCAGTCCAGAAACATTTTTTATTGAGATAGTCGAAAATAGAACAAGGGCATCTCTTGTGGAGGTTATTCGGAGAAAGGTGGCTGCTGGTACTACAATAATTACTGATTGTTGGAGGGGTTATTATAGATTAGAAGAAATTTGTGCTGATTTGGGATATTTACATATGACCGGGAATCTTCCTTAGGTTTTGTCAATTCTGATACCGGAGAACATACTCAAACTATTGAAGGGATGTGGTCGGTTTTAAAAAGAGAATTAAGAAAGAGTGATTCTAATCATGGAACTCTTTATAATCTTCTTGTGAAGGTTTATGTTTCGAGATTCAAGTTGATTTTTAGAGATGATATACTTGAAAAAATGTTATCTTTATTAGAAGTACATATAATTTGAATTTTATTAATAACCTTTTTTATTTTTTATTATTAATTTATTACCTTTTTTATTTTTTATTATTAATTTATTAATTTTTTATTTTAGGGGTGGGGGGTAAAAAAGAAAGTTAACCTTTTGTTCTTTTTTTCTTCATGTAAATTACTCAGTAGTTTTTTCTCTGTTATTTCTTGTTCATTTTTCAATTCATTTACGATTAAAAATAATGATGTTTGTTTAGACCGGATCAAAGTGTTTAAATGCCGATGAAATCCTTCAATACTGTTAGAGGTGTGGGGAATATTATCCCTTGTTCTTTCAAAAACATTCCAAAATTCGATGGTTTTGTTGGTTTCTTTTAGCATTAAAAACTCGTTTTTAAACCATTCAAATAACTTAAGTGGTTAGTATGTCGGTTTTGGAGGGAATGTTCGAATCCCAGAAAGTGTTGTTTTAAAAAAATGTTTTGAGGCGAATATTTATTAGATAAAGACAAATTAGCCTTATCAAAATGGTTTTTAATAAACGATTACTTTACGAAAAAAACTTCCACGGATTTTGCGTCTTACAATTTAGCGATTGAACTGGGACTTATAAGTCTCACTCGTCAACGGTGTCAAGTTGAAAATTGCAGTGGGTATATGAATATAGAAAAAGGAAAGATCCGACACGGGGTGAACGGAAGATGGAAATGTAACAAAAAAGGCTGTGGTAAAACACAAAGTATTTTTGGAAAAACCTTTTTGAAAATGCGCACGTTTCTTTAAAATCTTTTTTTGATTTGCTTTACTGTTATTGTGAATCGAAAACCGTGCAAGAGACCATTAATAAATGCAATGTTGCAAGCGAGTCTGTTGTGAATTGGAACAAAAAATTTGATGATATTGTTGTAGAACAAGGGCAGATTATTGTTTCGGGAAAGATCGGAGGTCCAGGTCATACTATTGAAGTTGACGAGGTGCATGTGTACACAAGAAAGAATCACAGAGGGCGAGCTTTGGCAGGAGAAAAGTATTGGGTTGTTGGTGCTATCTGTAGAGAAACAAACCCACTTCGATTGTTTCTTACAAGGAAAAGAACAAAAGGGATCCTGCATAGCTTCTTAATATCCGTTGTGGAAACGTGTTCAAAGTTGTTACCGATGGTTGGGCTGGCTACAACGGTCTTACTGATTTAGGGTTCAGACATAGAGTGATTATCCATGAACGAGAATTTGTGAGTTATAGTGATAATACCCTACATACTAACAAGGTGGAAAGATTGTGGAAAAGTTTAAGAAGTTTTTTACCGGAAAATATTCGCTTTAATTTATTGCAGAAAAAGATAAAAAATTTTGAAATTATAAAAAATATTAGCGTTAAATCAGTAGAAAAAAAGTTCTTTATGATTATCGAGTTGATTAAACATAAATTTGTTTGAATTATAGATATCAGTAATATTCGCCTCGAAACATTTTTTAAAAGAACACTTTCTGGGATTCGAACACCCCCCCAAAAAACCGACATACTACCCTTAAGTGCCTTATCAGCGTTTCTTTCGTTTAAAAAAATTTCAAGCTTATTGGCAACAATTAATACTTGTTCAGGTGGAACAAATGAAAGAGCAAAATTCATTTTTACGTAAAATTTAAAATCAAAATCATTTGAAAAAAAGCTTTGTAAAACCAAAAGCTTGAACTCTTCTCCATACTATCTGCCCAAGGTGAAAAATACAACCATACAGGCAAGAATCAGGAAGAAAGCACCTTTAATGCCTTAAAGCTAGCTAATTCAAAATCCAAAACAATTTTTTTTCTAGAAATTTCATATATTCTACATTCGAATTCTAACCAGTTAAAAAATTTTTTATAAGTCAAAGAATTTTTAGTTTTCATAAAGCAATAGATTAAAGGTAAATTTAACCCTCTAACATTACACTGGATAGTAAAAAGTTGCTCAAAATCACTTGGAGCTGATTTGAAGTCACCGTAGCATACGATTATTTTACTATAAATAAAATGAATTATATTTTCTTTGATAGTAAAAACCACTATTCTGTCTTTATCCTCCATCCCTGAATCAAAATACAAAATTTTTTCTCCTTTACCCGTACTTTGTAATTCACAAGGAATATCATATTTCGAGTCAATTGTTAAATTGGCTTTTCTTCTAGTTTTCCGAGCCAAATACGACATTTTTTTAACGTTTACAAATAAATTTGAGTTTCCTGGTAAGGAAATTGCATGTACAGCGATGTCTCTTGTTGTTTCTTTTTTGTCTAAGGCTCTTTGTTTTATAATATTATTCAAAATTACGCGCTCAAATTTGGCCTCATCCTTTAAATGACTATGTGTGGTTATTTCTACTAATTCGTAATTCAAACTTGTCTTTATATAGGATGAACAGCTTCGCTGATCACATGTCCAACGTTTTAAAGGTCCAATAATTTCTTTGAAATTATAGAAATACCCTTCGTAAGCAATTTTCTCGTTTTTCTTGTTGCTTTTAATGATATGTTCTTGTAGATCTACTTTCATTAAATGGGTATTTATTTTTATTATTAATTTGGCGATTTATGGACTCAACGATATTTAGTTGAATTTATTACAAATAAGATGTTCTATTAAAAAGCCACACTCATTTAACCACAAAATAGTAGAAATTACATTTTCCGTTGCCATAATAGTTCTCTGTGTGTAATCATGAATTCTTATAAATTCATTTTTTTAATAAAAAAATGGCCGTACCTGAGTTCGAACTCGGGGGGGGGGGGGGAGGGGACAAACGAGGAGCCAACTCCAGCATGATGTTAAAGACGCATGCCTGGCAGTTTTTGTGTATTATTTACTAACCTAGCCAAACATTCTACTTGAGCGTAACCTTAACCTTGTTGATACAAAAATATTGTATTATAAACGTAATCCATAGAGAAAATCCCTGGGATTGAACTCGGGGACATACTAAGTAAAGTTTAACCAAAATAAATTGCAAAATAAATTGTTCGAATTTATGTGGCGTCGAATTAATAATGACAATTTGTGGAGAGAATTTATGTTTTATTAAAAGCTAGTGGACTTTAGTTGTAGTTTTTTTTTTAAAAATTTATTTATAAAACAAAAAGGGGCATTTGTGGGGTTCGAACCTACGGGGCACGTAAGTAAAGTTCAACCATAAAAATTAACAAACTTAAAAGAAAGGAACGATGATAAAATAAGAAAAAATTAAAGAATTAATTTCGAATTCCCAAAAGTATTTAAAAATAAACAATACATACTGGAAAATTGGTAGGTTCTTAGATAAGGACATTGAAAAGGAGTTTGGAATAAAATAAATTTATTGAATGAAGATGCTAAGAAACAGGGGCCAGAAGAACGGGTGAAAAATAATATGTGAGATGTTCTGGAGAAAATGTATGTAATAATGATTTGTCGGACAATGGTCCTTTTAAATTATAAAAATTGATTAAATAAATACTATTCTTTTTATACCCTAACCTAACATTTAAGATGCATCAAGCAATTAATTTTCCTTATTTTATAATATATAAACTCTTTCTTTTACTTTTGAATTTAAAGCCATGTGTTTAAAAAATCTCTATCAATTTATAAGGGCGTCTTTGGTTAAGCAGTGCTAGTTTAATCACTATAAATTACTAATAATTTTAAGAAGCGCGCCAACTAACAGTTTTCACATATATACTTACAAATATGTGTTTATCTCGCGTATATGACACGGTACAGTTGTCATTTTTATCCAACAACTTACATTTTTTTCGAGATTCGAGTTTTGGTTTCAAATTTTTTCGGACTTTTTGCCATTTTATGTTATATATATGTTGAAATTTTATAAAATGTTAAAAATTTGGGTTTTTCTACTTTTATCAACGTCTGAAAAAAATGATATCTAGTGATCTATGTTATTTACGGTGTATGTTTGAATTTATTTGAATCTTGAAAAGAAATAAATTGCAATTTTATGAGCTTAATTTTTACGTAGATATTTTTTTAAAATTTAAAACAAGAAATGGGATTAGAACGGTTAAACTGCAAAAACTAGACATCTCAACATTATATTTTATTTATCAATAAAATACAAACTAATTATTTCAATTGTGGTGTCTATTTTTATTTAAAAGATAATTTTAATTTCTGGTAGACAATCTATCTCATAAACACTACCAGAAAAAATTATTTCTGGTAGACAATCTATCTCATAAACACTACCAGAAAAAATTGCCTCAATATATTGCTTTCATAAAAATACGCCTTATTGTAATAATCAAATCATCCATACTTGTATTTGTCATAAGTGTTCTAGTTGAAATTCTATTATTAGAAAAATAAAAATCGATTATATGGTTAATAAAATGGTTTGTTAATTTCAACAAATTCTTAAAATCTAATATACTTCTTCGACTTCTCTGTGTTTTAAATAATGATATACCGCGGAACACACATCTCCAAAGGTATATTCAAATATTTTTTTATATTCCTGTAAATTTCTATATTATTATATAATTTTTCAAGCAATGTATTAAAAGGAATTCTACCGCTAATGTTTAAACAATCATAGGACTCACAACTTAATGTTTGCAACATTCTTGATAAGCAATATTGTAGATTTACCACTCTTTGAATAAAAGCTCTTGCATAATTCTGTATTTCATTTAGAACATATTCCAATAACCTTATATACTCCATAAAACTAAATTTCGTCTTAGCCTGAATATTTATTTAAAAATTGTTGGAAAGTATCAACAGTTTGAATCGTTAGTTCGGGATTTAAACCTCCACATTTTAGTTATGTGATCGTGCTTGTGAATCTAGTTTTTTGCTATTTCTTATTTTTTAAGTCACAACCATTCCATTTTTCGGAATACCACAGATTTATATTTTTTATTATTGTTTCTATTAAAATCTTTTTGTTACTGGTTTTCCAAAAATGGTTTTCGCATTGAGATTTATTAATAATTTTTTGTTTTTTTTTCTTTGTCTGAATCATCAGAATCAAACCCAATTAAGTTGTCCTCTTGTTTTGATATTTTCGGAATGACAAGATGTCGTGCGTTCAAAGTAGTTTTTTTTGTCCTTTTCCTTCTCATCATTTTTATCTGACGATGATGTATTATTTTTTGCTTTTTTTAATTTATCATATAAATCTATTAAATTTGTATTGTTTTCGAAAAAAAAGACAATTTGTATGTATCTATTATACACATATAAAGGATTACGTTTTCATATCAAAGAAAATGTATGGTATATACTAAGTTTTGTAAATGATTAAAAAATCTTTTAAGTTTGTTTATAACTCCTGAACCAATTCTTGAATCATGGTATAAGTAGATTTTTATATTTTTATTTCTTATATCTTTAACTATGCGTTGAGTGGCTATTATTTATATCTTCATCATCCCTGTTTTAACATCAGGTATGCTTAAAACACGGCCTAGTGCAGTTTCAATGATGGTTGATGCAGTGTCAAATGTTCTACTACAAGAAAAATCTAAGTTTTTTTTTAATTCTCTTTCTCATGTCATTTTTTAGGAATACATATCAAAATATGGATCATGTTATTTTTTTTCCCTCCTTCTCTAAAAATTTAATTTTTTAATAATTAAATAAATTATTTAAATAAAAGTAAAGTTAAATTTATTACATTAAGAATTATAGTTTTTAATTAAATCAAAGACATTAAAAAATCGTTGCTGTACACATTATCTCTCCACATCCATTCATTTAAATATTCCTTTA
This sequence comes from Tipula helvola, assembly GCA_963556165.1. Lineage (NCBI taxonomy): Eukaryota > Metazoa > Arthropoda > Insecta > Diptera > Tipulidae > Tipula > Tipula helvola. The sequence continues at coordinate 25,190 of CAUVYM010000231.1, forward strand.
GTAAAATTCCTTGTACCCCCCCTCATTTTTTATTCGTAGCTTAAGCCTTTCCAACAAGACTCAATATTTTGGGGTATGTGTACCTGAATTAGGAACCACAAAATATAGGCTATGATTAATGGTTACATGTCCGAATCCTAGATCGACACTCCCATTGTAGGCTCTCCATTCGTCGCTGACTAGAATGGTTCCTGGTTTACATACATTAAATATTAATGACAACAGGCCTCAGTCGGCGGAACGATTTTGGAGATAATTTATAAAAATCTTATTCAAAGTTGTACTACAATCAATTATGCCGAAAACCCCAAAGCTCGTGTTGTGTGGCCCTACCTCGGGTGGTTTTTCGGTTTATGTTGAAATAAACTTTCGTCAATTTGACACCTTATACTGCTCACCACCTAACATTATAGGATCGGCAATAAAAAAACTAGCGCCAACGACCTTCTCAACTTTGAGCAAAATGAAGGAACAATGTTTTTAAAAACAGGGACCTTTAAGAAAGTCTCTTTTTGTTTAACGTTGATACTCAAATTTACATAAAACTGCTATACAACCTTTCAAATTAATTCTGTACCATGTTAAAAAAGAATTTTCTCGAATAGAAGAATATTTTTTGTATGCTATGCACACAGTATTTAGACATTCCCAAGCATACTTATCGATGTTTCTATTATTAGGGAAAAGCTTTTTGAATGGCACGACAGCTAATACACCTCGTCGTTTGACGTATGAGGCCATGAGAAAGAAAAAAATCAATGACTTCTTTGTCAGTCCCAGTTAAAACGGGCAAATATATGACGTATAAAAATTGTTAAGCCTTTATAAAAAGATTTTCATTTTTTAATATAAATTATTATAAAAATATAGGTATCTAAAATTTATTAAAGAAAATATATATAAAATTTACGAAAATATAGGAAATAGAGAAATAATTTACAAAAATATAGAAAATTAAAAAAATAGGTAACAGTAAAGAATTGAGGGTGAGGTAAATAATTAAGTATTAAAAAAATAGAATTTTAATTTAAAAAGAAATAATAAATTAATAAAATAAATAAAAATAACTTAAATACCGTTTAATATACCAATTAGAATGTAAAACCTCCTAATAGACGTTTTCCTTCGTACATTCTTAGTAACATGTACTCTTTGACATGACAAATTGAATTTTCACATGTTATACCGCCGCAGGGATATTTTTTACGTAAATCACGCCAAAGCCTTTCGATAGTATTGTTGTGAATTTCGGGGTTTTTAGGGTCAACAAAATTAACAGAGTGGTTTACTGTCAAGTGTTCATAACCTAGGCTAGAAAGCCTTATTATATCCCCGCTAACAATCGGTTATAATTCTGGTACCAGCTTCAACATGATTTTGAATTAAATTAGATAAATAATTAGCTCTTCTATTAGAGGTGATGCCGAAAAACATTTCACCGGTTTCCCTACGGATACCAGCTACAATCCAATACGACTCTCCAACAAATCTGCGTCCAATTCTACTACGATTGGTATACAAATTGCCTCTTCAATTTCAACAGTAAATGACGATCCGCCAACTTTTAACAATACTGCCTGATCGTATCTTAGTACCAAAAATTCTCTCAAGTTCATATTCCATTTAACGATGGTTATTGTTGATATTGATGTGTGTATGGAACTTTCGAGAATGGTAAGTTTCATTGCAAAGCAATATATGATTCTTAAAATTTCGCTTAATTTAAGGTGGCTATTATCGAATATGGTACTTTTGAAAATGTTTAATCTTTTTCTGCATTGTTTGCTATTGCCACGCTTTATCGAAGGTACGCCGTGACGAGTTTTACCTGCTTCAATAGAGCAGCTAAAGGTGCAAAAAATACAAGACATATTGCCAGATGAAATTATACTTAATTCTTTATTAATAAAAGACAGGCCTCTTCTGTACTTGTACAAACCCAAATTGAATGATATTCATAAGGCATCGGCATTTTTTTTAAATAAAGCAATTAATTAAATGATAAGTTAATTATGAAGTAAAATAGTAATTAAAATTCTATTTTTTTGATATTTAATTATTTACCCTTCCCAATGCTTCACCGTTACCTAAAAAAAAATAAAAATATAGGAATTAAGAAAACTATTGGTTGGTCCCCGTTTACACCCCCATGTTCAACTCTCGACGAAGTTTTTTTAAGAAAAATAAAAGGGATCTACTGCACTTTATAACTCCGGGTTCTAATCCCATAAAGTTAATTTTTAATAATATTTTAAAGATATCAAGGAAAAGATGTTTGACCATATGATTCCTAAAAGACAACAGCTCAAAGAATATTTCGAAGATAAAGAGTTGGCAATCCAATATATTCTTAGAAAACGTTATTTGAGGGAAAACTTCGTTTCCTATAAATGGAGGCTCCAACAGTCAGATTCGAGTTTGCGATACAAATATTGTGCATGGTCGAAAAGGCTATAAAAAATTAAAAAGATGGGCAGATATTAAGCATTAATGAGTAAATCACCCAATTATGTTTAAAAACATGGCCGATTTCCCCACAAATAGCATAAGAGAAACGTGGAATGGAATAAAATTAAAAGTAAACAACAATCACGAATGAAAAAAAGGATGATAGGGTATCTATTCGAGTATATAAGGAGAATAAAAAAGAAAAATGCCTGCGGTCTGCATGTTTACTTGCTTTAAAAGTGTATTTAAATACTGGTGTTAAATTGTTAAAAATCTTTAAAAGTTATTAAAAACTACCTTTATGAGATTAGAACCCGGGGTAATAAAGTGCAGTTCAACCGAAAATAATTTATGTGTGTTATTTTAAAAGAAACTCCGTCGAGAGTTGAACTCGAGAGGTGTAAATGGGGGACCAATCAAATTATTTATCAAAATGTAGGAAATAAGAAAATTCTTTACTAAAGTGGTGGAAATAAGAAAATACTTTAGTAAAACGTAGGAAATAAGAAAATAAGTTAGTAAAACGTAGGAAATAAGAAAATAATTTAGTAAAACGTAGGAAATAAGAAAATAATTTACTAAAATGTAGGAAATAAGAAAATAATTAAGTAAAATGTAGGGAATATTTTTTTAATTCCTATATTTTTCTATTTTTTTTTTAATTTTCTATTTTCTATTTTTTTTTATTTTCTATATTTTTTTTAATTTCTTATATTTTGTAAATTATTTTCTTGTTTCCTATATTTTCGTAAATTATTTTAAAATACTATATTTTCTTAAATTTTTTTAAATTTACTATATTCTCTTAAATAAACTTTGAATTTATACTCAAAAATAATAAGCCCTTTTTTTATTGTCCAAATAGTCTGAATATGCCGAAATATGTGTTGTTAGATCTATAATATCTCTAATTGTTTTTTTAAATTCGTTGCCACCCGGCCATTTAGGATCCAGCCATCTAGGATCCAACCCTTTGGAATCAAGACCTCTGGGTTCCGGCGATTTTGTGATAATTTCATCAATAATGCGTTTTATAGGCTTCAATTCTTCAGAATCCAGGGGTTTGGGATTAGGAGTCATATCACAATCAATAATTGTTAAAATGGTTTTCAGTAAAGCTATGGGATCTCATCCAGGTTTTCCCCCGGGGAAAAAAAAGGCATGAGATATTTTTGGTTAAAAATCACTATTTTGTCCTCTGGGTTCGAATCCTAATATTAACCTAGATTAGTTAGGTTAGGTTAATAATATTTAAATCGAATCAAGTTGAGGTTAGGTTAATATCAGGGTTTGAACCCGGGGTCGTCATCTATACTATCTCCAAAAATATGTTTTCAACCGAAAAGTCGAAGTGACTGTGGCAAGTAGCTTTATTTTAATTTAAATTGTTTTTGTATTGGTTGGTATATATAGTTTGGGTATTTCAAATTCTTTATGGTTTGGGTGGGGTGTGGTTGTATTTTTCATTTCATAAAATTAAGGTTGTTGAGGCACCGGTATGTTTAAGATGGGGTGATTATTCTATTTTTAAAGATATATTCGTATTAAAATATTAAACGAGAAGAGTTTCATCATTATTAAATTTATTAATACGAGTTTATTTAATTTGAAATTTATTTAATTTTTAAGAAGTTTTATCTTGTTATTTTTTTTTTCATAAAAATAATTTTTAACGGAGAAAAAAAAGCATGAGATATTTTCAGGGGGAAAAAGGCGTGAGATCCGAAGAATTGCTGGGTTGATAGAACTATCAAAATTGACGAATCAATATTTTAAACGTATAAATTTAATATTGGTCGACTTATCAAAAAATATGTGTGATAAATAATATCTACCATGAGACAAACGCGGTTTGGTACGTGGAAGCAGACAATATGGATTCAAATTTCCTAAATAATATACAAAAGGTTTGCATTATTTACACGACTCTTGGAAAGATTTCAATGAATTGGAATATAAACATCTTAAGGTGAACCATTCCAAATTATTTTTCAATCATGAAAACAATCCAACACCCAAAATATTTACGGAACGTGTAGTGTATGTAAAGGGCGACCGATTCATAACTAATTATGATGAATTATATATGTATTCTTTCGAATTTTGTTTTCGAAGACATTATAGTGAAAATACATCAAAAAATGCTAAAGAGTTTGATGAAATTAAATTTTGAATTTATAACCATTTCATTTTCAAAATTTTATCACCTTCTTTTTTGGATTTTTTTTTGAAGACGTGGTCATAACCCCGAGGGTGCATAGTATAATCGAACCGAAATTTCTATGTTACAGTTAAAAAAATTAAAATTACGAACATGTTTTTCCGTTCCATTTTAGCTGGAAGGGTTATTATAAGTGATTGTTGGGCTGCATATGTTGTTAAATTCTACTATTATATGTTCATTATTCAGTGAACCATCCTGGGAATTATATGGATTCGACGAAGTCGCTACAAATCAACAGGAAAGTGGTTAGAAGAACCTCGAAAACGCACAAATCAAACATTATGGTATTGGTTAAACAATGGTGATGTTGTGTATATTCTAATGATTGTGGAGACAGAGCTTATGAACTTCTTTTAAATGATTGTAAAATTAATATTTATAAATTTATCAATGATTTTTTTCATAAATAAATAAAATATTTTGAAAGTTTTTTTAAAATTATAATTTAATGGTTGTTAAAAATAAAACCTTTAATTCTTTCAATAGGGTGATTCTGTAGAAGTATCCAAGAAAGGAGTGGTTTAAGATTTATTTTTGTTGGTTATATGTTTGAATTGCGACAGCGTTCTAATAATAGAGCAGGATAAAAAATAATTCAATAATCAAATCACCCATGACTATATTATTTTTGCCAATCGAATAATTAATAAAGAATATGAATACACATTCGCATTGCGGAAAATAATCTAACCACTTAATATATGTGGCTATATTGTTATAATGAAACTAGTAAGAAAAGGCGCAGATTTTCGTTTGTATATCTCGACGTAATAATAATGTATACGGAAACGAATTCAATTCAGTCTTCTATAGTTCTTTACGCGATATTAGATTTCCTTTAAGTGTTTTAATAACCTGTTTTATTGATGCGAGTTAGGGTTTACGGTAGAAAAAACCAAATCACGTGTTGGAGTATCGGGTGATACAGTCGTAACCTATAACAAAAAATACGATAAAAAAATGTGTATGCAACATGAAAAAACTAGATTAAAAAAAACCCGATGGTTATTAGGCTGAAATTTACGAGGTTTCGCTTTTTTAAATAGCCCAAGAATCAGCAGAAGATGACATATTGGATTGTTACTTGGCATTTGTGGAGTAACTAAAGACATTTTGCGATATAAAAACTTCAGAAATTTGACATTTTTATCACGTTTGATAAAAACAACGTGGAGATAGGTACAAACTAACTACTGATAGACGAGGATGGTATAGCTCTTCAAGTGGTTTGTGGTACATACACAACATAATCAATCATTCAGATGAGTTTGAATTAGCAAGTGACGTAACCTTTATATAAATCTTAGATCATTAAGGAGATTTAAGTCAAAAAATACATATTTGACTTGAATTAGACAAATAAAAACAGCATATTAAGAATATTATGAAGGAAAGGAGCTTAGATGTCATTAAATGTATTTGAAGATCGATTATTTAATTCGCATATTAGTTGCTTAAAAATTGGCATTCAATTATAAAATGTATAATTCTTTAATTTTTAACCTTCCCAATATTAGACCGCTACCTAAGTCGTTATTCGAAGATAACGTATTTGACTCTATAATGGTCATTAAGTAATTATTGATTCGATATATTTGTAGGAAAATATAAAATCATGATGTTCTTTTGATTAAAACACGCTTAAATCAATCGGACACTCTCTAATTCAATATGTCTTTTTTTTTAAAACCGAAAATCAGAATCAGGCGTGAAATGGAACAAAAAATTTTCTAGCAAACAATTTTTTGGTTATTTGGATATGTTTCTTAATTTAATAAAAATGGTTAAATATCTAATTTTAAAGTATACTTATGGTTTTTTGTCTGTTGTTTTATTTGTAAAAATTCACAAATTAACTAAAAGTTCCGGGGAGTTTTTAATCGTTCAGATCAGATATGTATTGTTCTTTCTGTAGGCGTGTAATTCAAGCCTACTTGCAGAAAATAAGCACATTTAAAAGAGTTGGTTTGTAGTCGAAATCACTAACAAACAACATCTTCGTGTTTGAAGTGTTATATTAAAACACTTTAACTCCTTCCAGAACAAAAAGTGTATGACAATTGAAAAGCATGTAAATATGAATTACAACTTATAAAACAATTTTATGATAATTTCCTGTCAATGATGATAAAAAGCAGAACAAATTTTATTTTTCTAAAAAGAATGTATTTAAAAATATATTTCACTTGAAAAAGTAGTAATTACTCTCGGATTTCTACTAAATCAAATTCTTCAAGTAAGTCAATAAAAGCAAAATCGAAAAGTTTCATAATGTTTTCCTTCACGAATCGTCGATTTAATTCTACATTTTTAAGAATTTCTCCGCATGAATCGATTAATTTTTTCCATATGCTTACCCATAATGTTTTATCTTCCTTGGATATATTTGTATTCTTTTCTGTTTCTAACAATACGATAAAAAAACAGGAATATATTTGTCTTAAAGCCAGTTCAAGATTTGTAAACATGCTGGAAAATGCATTATCGATTACTTTTAAAGCTATATCCATGTTGAAATCTAAATTGTCGATATCGTTTAACAATCCTTGCGCGGTATCAGTTGCTGATTTTACATCTTTTTGTGTTTGATCCATCGCATCCACAATGATTTTCTCGCATCTTGGCTTCATATGAGTAAATTCTATGACGAATCCACCTTTATTGAGAAGTATATTTCTTGTATAATCACTTATAAACTCCACTAGATCACAATATTTAGTGAAAACAAGGCCTTTCTTTATAAGCGGGCGTACTTTACCAAAATCTTTTGTTATAAGATAAGGCGTACATAATTGAATAACTTCGGAATGTATAGAGAATGAACGGTGCATATTAGGCAAAACACCAGAGTTTAAAATCTTTGACTCATTTAAACTTTCAGTAAATTTAAAATAAATATTTTCTCCTTCCTTTCTTAAAAATTTCAACAGGGTTTCCGATCCGAACAAATCATATTTTTGTAATAATGATTCTTGAGAAAGTGTTATTGCTGTGTTAGGATTTGTAGTCATCTCTGGCGTTGTTAAGAAAACGACATAAATATAAAAAAATAGATTATAAATTTTTGACATGGATGTAAAGAAATTTTATTTTATAAAGTAATAACCATAATGGTAAATTGTTTTCCAAAAAGATCATATTACAGAGACAATTCTTTTTAATATCTTAAGCGTTTAGTTAACCTGCTCATTAAAGTTGATAAGTAAAGATTTTGATCGATTTTTAATAATTGATTACATTTTTAGAACACACAATAACTCTAAAACTCAATGATACATGCTTAAAAAATGAATGCTTAAATTTATCTAAAAGTCATAAAAATACATTTTTCAAATAATTTAAAACTTTAGATAGGTTCTAGAAGAACAAAACAACCAATACTACAGAAATAGAATATTAAGTTGAACTACCTTCATACTTTGGTTTCAAACATCGTTTTTTAAATAAATTTACTTAATGTATTTGAATAAAAAAAGAATTTTTTGCTTAACATTTCGTTTTTCTTCTCTACATAAGTACAAAATATTTTTATTATTTTATCTTTAATTTGTATTTGAAATAGAATGCGGATCATGCTTCAAAAATCCCCCCCAGAAATTCAATGTATTAAAAATCCCCCCCAGAAATTCAATGTATTAAAAATCCCCCCCAGAAAATAAATAATTTAATTTAAAATTTCTGATATTTTTTAATTATTTTGATAATTAAAGAAAAATATTTTTTTTAGAAATTTAAACCTTAATATAATATAAATTAATAATTATTACTTTTAATTAATTCGACTAAATTTTCCCATTTCTTATCATAATGGTTGTCTTTCCACATCCATTCGTGCAGATATTCTTCCAAAACATTCCCTGACACTCCTTTCATAGCCTTTACTCTTTGTTTAACCTTTCCCCAATATGATTCAATAGTTTGGGTATTAACCAAGGTTATAGGGTCGACAAAAAAGAGACTATGATTCACAGTTTCATGTTGAAACCCCATATTTCTCAACCCATTGTAAGACCTCCACTGATCACTATGTATGACAGTTCCGGGGCGACAAACATCGCGTACAATGGGCAGCAGTACGCTTGCGGTCCTATCAGGCACCAGTTTCAAGAAAACTTTTGCTGGTTTAAAGGATGTATCGGCTATGCCAAATACCCACAATTCGTGGCTCGTAGCCCGACCTCGATGATGTTTAGGTTTGTGCCTAAACAAACTTTCGTCAATTTGGCATACAATACCTAGTCCGCCAAGCATTATAGGATGCTGCCCGAAAAAATGCTTGCACAAAAGCCGTAGCTTGGCGAAACATCTTGCTAACTGTGACCTTCCAACTCCGGTCTCTTCAATAATTGAGGACTGTGGCGCCCCCGAGGCCCATCTATGCAAAATTAAAATACATTTATTGAGCTTAAATTTAATCCGTCAAAAAATGTATTTCTTCTGATAGAGAAGTAACTTTTATAACTTCGACATTCTCTATTCATGCATCGAAAAGCAGTACCATCTGTTGTTTTTTTATAGACCACATAATGCATCTGCATGTTACAATCCAGACAAAGTTTTATCCTTGGCATTAGCCCAATATCGACTAGATACGCTAATGCGTCATCGGAACTGCCATATATCTTGCTGGATAGAATATCCGTGAAAAAATTATTTACCATGGGGTTTATAAAAAATAGAAATAACATTTAATTATTAAATTTTGGTTATACTGTTAAGGTTATTGTTTATCTGAATATTAATTATTATTGTTTTATTTATTATTATTATATATTTATTATTATTTAATTTATTATTAAATTATCTAAAAACTCAATGCTTCAAAAATCCCCCCGGGGGGGATTTTTGAAGCATGATCCTAGAATGCTTGTTGGATCAATTATAAAAATCCCCACAGCAAATAAATAGTTTAATTTAAAATTTCTGTTATTTTTTAATTCTTTTTTAAATTAAAAATAAATTATTAATTATTTTGATAATTAAAAGATTTTTTTTGGAATATAAACCTTAATACAGTAGAAACCGGTTATGGTAAAAAAATCGCCTATAGAACCAAATACAGATGAAATTATATATTAAAATGGCTTATAGTAAAATCGGTTATTATAAAAAGAAATTTCGAAAATCGCCCATTTAATGAAGAATAAGACAAAAAGTATCAGGTTAGAAAATAAAATAAAAATCATTCATGAAGTAGAAAATAATAACAAAAAGAGTGATGTAGCAAAAAAGTATGAAATCAGTTGTTCTGCAATTACGAAAATCATTAAAAATAAAACAAAATCCAACACCTCACAAGCAAAACATAATCAAAATAGTTAAAAAATGTAACGCTCATCCCATATGAGTGTAAAAGACGCATTGTTGTGGGATTCCAAGAAAAAAGAAATCAAAACATTCCAATTTCATCTGATATATTATCAATACAAGGCGAGAAAATGGCAATTGCGATGGGGGGTCTTCTTTAATAAAATGCCTACCTTTTTGGGCACTTATGCCTTTCCCCTCCCTCGAAACTCAATAATATTAAATAAAAATTAAATTCTTATAATATTATTAAAAATATCGATTTTATGGAATATCGATCTTTAGATGAAATTACGCTTTGAGATTTGTTTATATATACAAATACGGAGGAAAACTCAATTCTTTGGTGTCAACACGTTGGTTTGTTGCGTACAAATTTAATTTGTGAATGTGGCAATGATATGAATATCCGCAAGCGCGACGGAAATAAGACAAAAGGATTTTATTTTAGGTGCAGCATTAAAAATTGCAGGAAAGAGAAAAGTTTGAGAAGCGGATCATTTTTTGAAGGTTCCCACTTGGAACTTTCAAAAATTATGTGCCTTATTGATTTCTGGCTTCATGAATTAGACAAGCAAAGCGAATTAATTATGCAACTTGATATTGGATCTGAGTTAACAATTGTAACCTGGAAACATTATTTGCGCGAAATTTGTGAATCCTATTTTTTGCATAACCCAATTTTGCTTGGGGGAGAAGGAGCGATAGTTGAAATAGACGAATGCATGCTCGTAAGAAAGAAATATAATCGAGGTAGGTTGGTTCTAAGCCAATGGGTATTTGCAACTTATGATGTGGTCGACAAGAAAATTATTATAATACCCGTTGAAAAAAGAGACAGAAACACGCTAATACCACTAATTTGACAATATATTATACCAGGTTCAATAATAATGTCGGATTCATGGGCAACATATGGAAATTTATCTGTTTATGGCTACATATATTTGAAAGTACATCATAAAGAAAAATTCGTAGATCCAGTTACTGGTGCAAGTACAAATCATGTTGAGAGTATGTGGCAGAAAATTAAAAGTAGCCACAAAAAAAGATATGGCACACACAGATCAGTGTTGGAATCATGTACTATTGAGTTTATGTGGCGTACACAATTCAAAAACTCACTCGAAAAAATAATTGAACGGATCGGCCTCGATTCGCCTATGGCAAATCGAGGCTTTTTCGTCAAATTTTTAAATTTACCTCGATTCGTCAAAAAAATTTCGCCTTTAATAATTTTACAAAAAAATATTTAAAGTAGCCTAAGAATAAAATATCTCTTTTTTCTATTCTTGGATTTCCAAATGTGGAATAAATTCTGAAAATTAAAAATACAGTCCGACCCCGTTTTTGGGGCACTTTTTTAGAAAAGTGCCCCAAAAAGCGAGGTTTTCAATTGGGGCGGGGTTTTTCTAAATCTCTGGTTTAAAGGCATCCAAAATTCCATTCGCGATTTTTTCACTTCAAATAATAAATAATTTTTTAATCAAGAATCAAAAAATCTTTTCTTGCAAAAAAACAAAAAAAATCTTTTATTTATTCGTAAGATAGTCTGTAGTTTTATTACCGTATTTATATTTTCTTCTCCATTCTTTGATCATTTCAATTTTTATTAAACGCTGGGCTTTTAACTCAGAAGAGGAAGAGATGGTTGATGTGGCGCAATAAAACATATCAAAGTATACTAAAGCAGATTTTATGGCATCCATTGGTTTCCTTTTACCTCCTAAATGGTCATTACTTTCGTCTTCTTCTCCAATAACTGCTTCATCATAAACATCATCAATCTTTTTTCCTAATAAAAAGTCAAGATTATTCATACTTATATCTTTTGCAATATATGTTATATCCGCTTCCAATTCTTTTATAAAACAATTTATTATGGATTCCTTTGTGACCATGTCCCACGCTATTGAAATCAAAAGGTTCGCGTCTTTAATGTTGATAGAATTAAAGATATCGATATTGTCTCCTACTTCTTCAAAATCACATGAATGGATTAGAGCTTTGAAATAGTGACTTTTGGGATCTAGTACACAATAGCGCCCCCTGTGTTCAAATCCCGAATATGGAGCTTTTATATTTATAAAATTAAGAAACACTAACCTAACCATAAATGAAAATCAATTTATAACTTTAATAAATTTATAAAGGCTTCCCATAAATTTTCATGTTTTTTCTCCTCCAAACAAATGCGAATAATCTTCCCTGTAATCGACTTTTCACTTGACATCTTGGTGGTATCATTAGCTTAATTCCGTCCATGTTCCTTCAATATTATTTGCCGTAAAACCGTCATTATTTTTAAAGCTAACCTAACCATTGACCCAATGATGATCAAAATTTATATCTTTTTTAAAGGTTGAATATCCTTTCCAGCCATCAGTTATAACGATGGACCCTGGTAAGACGTGTTTATTTTAAAATATTGTTTAAAGTTTCAGCGTTCCTATCTTCCACGACCAAAGCAAAACATTTTCTTTCTACATTTTTTCAACTCCTCCCAAAACCCATGCCCCATCAACCCTATGTCCCCTGTTATATTTTCTCCGGCCGAATTTACTTTCATCCACTTGGATTTCAATTCCAAAGCCACCAATTTTGTTTTCTTCTCCTTCAACAGAGTTAACGGTCTCTGTTCGTAATATACGTATCAGACGAGTGATTGTCGTTTTAGAGTGCCCCGTTATTGTTGAAATTGTATTGAACGAAGCTTTTGATAGCCATAAATAAGCCACATTAATAAAATCATTTACAGGTATTTTCAAATTATGCAATACACTCTTTTTCATTAGATATATCCACTTTCTACACGTTTTTTTATGACATTTATATTTAATTGCACTAAATCTCTTAACGGCATAACCATCATACGGGCAGGCTGTTAAAAGTGGAATACAACCACTTACTGTTGCAAATTCGAGTGCGTCGTCTTCACTGTCTAAGATTTGAGCGATTAATTTACGACGCGGAAGCATAATCTTTTTTGCTTACCATTTTTTGATTTTTATAAAAAAGGTAATATTCGGGATATGAACCCGGGGCGCTATTGTGTACTTTAACCGACTTTTGAAAGCATTTATTATTCCCATATCTAAAGGTTGCATAATAGATGTTGTGTCTTTTGGCAGGCACATGAGTTCCACGTTACTAAGCTGAATAAGTGGATGGGCTGGGCGTTGTCTAAAATTAAATGTATTTTTTTTCTTCTTCTTTTTTCATCATTAAATTCAATTCATTTATATAATTTTTGAATATTCGCGTTGTCATCCAAGCTTTTGATGAATGTGTGTAGTCGACCCCCACCTCGTTGAGACTAAAATTCTTTAATGCTCTCGGGTTCTCGGATTTCCCAATAAACAATGGGTTTAGTTTTTCGCCTGTCATGCTGCATGTTAGCATAATATTTACACGCATTTTATTTGACTTTAAGCTGTTGCTGTTTTCTCCAGCTACAACAAAACTTTTCCTTGGGGGATTTTTGTAATATAAAGCAGTTTCGTCGCAATTAAATACATTGTGTTTACAGAACACGTCTAATTTATTATGGAATGTCGCTTTAAAATCTGCTAAGTGTGCCTTATCCGCAGATTGTGACTCACCGGAAATTTTTTTAAACAATAACCCATGTCCCTTCTTAAACCTGTCGATCCAACCATTTGATGCTTTAAAATTTATAAGATTCAATTT
>CAUVYM010000232.1:5000-12500 GCA_963556165.1 Tipula helvola
GTTGACTGCTTGGGAACACTATGTGTTGTTGGTATTTTTTCCATTTAAATCCGATGGTTTCATTTTTTATGTTGTGCTCTTTACTTTAACATGAAAATCACAAAGCGAGAACAAAAATTTGGATTATAAAAAAAAAATGTTTTTATTTTTTATGATAAAAATAATTTTGTATTAGATTTATTAACACATTTAATAAATTCATATGGTTAATTATAAGCAAATCGATAAATAAATAATGAATTTTGAATTTTTCAAAAAAAAAAAAATCCGATGGTTTCATGATAAAAATAATTATGTATTAGATTTATTAACACATTTAATAAATTCATGTGGTTAATTATAAGCAAATCGATAATAAATAATGAATTTTGAATTTTTCAAAAAAAAAATAAAAATCCGATGGTTTCATTTTTTATGTTGTGCTTACTTTAACATGAAAATCACAAAGCGAGAACAAAAATTTGGATTATAAAAAAAAAAAAAAATTTATTTTTTATGATAAAAATAATTTTGTATTAGATTTATTAACACATTTAATAAATTCATGTGGTTAATTATAAGCAAATCGATAAATAAATAGTGAATTTTGAATTTTTCAAAAAAAAAAAAAATCCGATGGTTTCATTTTTTATGTTGTGCTCTTTACTTTAACATGAAAATCACAAAGCGAGAACAAAAATTTGGATTATAAAAAAAAAAATTTTTTTATTTTTTATGATAAAAATAATTTTGTATTTGATTTATTAACACATTTAATAAATTCATGTGGTTAATTATAAGCAAATCGATAAATAAATAATGAATTTTGAATTTTTCAAAAAAAAAAAAATCCGATGGTTTCATTTTTTATGTTGTGCTCTTTACTTTAACATGAAAATCACAAAGCGAGAACAAAAATTTGGATTATAAAAAAAAAAAAATTTTATTTTTTATGATAAAAATAATTTTGTATTAGATTTATTAACACATTTAATAAATTCATGTGGTTAATTATAAGCAAATCGATAAATAAATAATGAATTTTGAATTTTTCAAAAAAAAAAAAAAATCCGATGGTATCATTTTTTATGTTGTGCTCTTTACTTTAACATGAAAATCACAAAGCGAGAACAAAAATTTGGATTATAAAAAAAAAAAAATTTTATTTTTTATGATAAAAATAATTTTTTATTAGATTTATTAACACATTTAATAAATTCATTTGGTTAATTATAAGCAAATCGATAAATAAATAATGAATTTTGAATTTTTGAAAAAAAAAAAAAAATCCGATGGTTTCATTTTTTATGTTGTGCTCTTTACTTTAACATGAAAATCACAAAGCGAGAACAAAAATTTGGATTATAAAAAAAAAAAAAATTATTTTTTATGATAAAAATAATTATGTATTAGATTTATTAACACATTTAATAAATTCATGTGGTTAATTATAAGCAAATTTACTTTAACATGAAAATCACAAAGCGAGAACAAAAATTTGGATTATAAAAAAAAAAAAAAATTATTTTTTATGATAAAAATAATTTTTTATTAGATTTATTAACACATTTAATAAATTCATGTGGTTAATTATAAGCAAATCGATAAATAAATAATGAATTTTGAATTTTTGAAAAAAAAAAAATCCGATGGTTTCATTTTTTATGTTGTGCTCTTTACTTTAACATGAAAATCACAAAGCGAGAACAAAAATTTGGATCATAAAAAAAAAAAATTTTATTTTTTATGATAAAAATAATTATGTATTAGATTTATTAACACATTTAATAAATTCATGTGGTTAATTATAAGCAAATCGATAAATAAATAATGAATTTTGAATTTTTGAAAAAAAAAAAATCCGATGGTTTCATTTTTTATGTTGTGCTCTTTACTTTAACATGAAAATCACAAAGCGAGAACAAAAATTTGGATTATAAAAAAAAAAAAATTTTATTTTTTATGATAAAAATAATTTTTTATTAGATTTATTAACACATTTAATAAATTCATGTGGTTAATTATAAGCAAATTACGTTGATAAATGATAAAAATAATTTTTTATTAGATTTATTAACACATTTAATAAATTCATGTGGTTAATTATAAGCAAATCGATAAATAAATAATGAATTTTGAATTTTTGAAAAAAAAAAAAAATCCGATGGTTTCATTTTTTATGTTGTGCTCTTTACTTTAACATGAAAATCACAAAGCGAGAACAAAAATTTGGATTATAAAAAAAAAAAAATTTATTTTTTATGATAAAAATAATTATGTATTAGATTTATTAACACATTTAATAAATTCATGTGGTTAATTATAAGCAAATTTACTTTAACATGAAAATCACAAAGCGAGAACAAAAATTTGGATTACAAAAAAAAAAAAAAATTTATTTTTTATGATAAAAATAATTTTTTATTAGATTTATTAACACATTTAATAAATTCATGTGGTTAATTATAAGCAAATCGATAAATAAATAATGAATTTTGAATTTTTGAAAAAAAAAAATCCGATGGTTTCATTTTTTATGTTGTGCTCTTTACTTTAACATGAAAATCACAAAGCGAGAACAAAAATTTGGATTATAAAAAAAAAAAATTTTATTTTTTATGATAAAAATAATTATGTATTAGATTTATTAACACATTTAATAAATTCATGTGGTTAATTATAAGCAAATCGATAAATAAATAATGAATTTTGAATTTTTGAAAAAAAAAAAATCCGATGGTTTCATTTTTTATGTTGTGCTCTTTACTTTAACATGAAAATCACAAAGCGAGAACAAAAATTTGGATTATAAAAAAAAAAAAATTTATTTTTTATGATAAAAATAATTATGTATCAGGAGTACAAATTGAAAATGCGGGATTTTTTTCTATTTTTGAACGTTTATTCTGAAAAAATGGTAACAAATGAATTATTATATAATAGGAAATTTTTTTTTTTTTTTTTTTTTTTTTTTTTAATTTTTTTTTTTTTTTAAATAGAATAGGAATTTTTTTTTTTTTTTTTAAATAGAATAAAATTTTTTTTTTTTTTTTTAAATAAAAGAGGAAATTTTTTTTTTTTTTTTTTTTTTTTTTTTAATTTTTTTTTTTTTTTAATAGAATAAGAAATTTTTTCAAATAGAATAGGAAATTTTCTTTTTTTTTTTTTTTTTTTTTTAATTTTTTCTTTTTTTTTAAATAGAATAGGAAATTTTTTTTTTTTTTTTTTTATTTTTTTTTTTTTTTTTTTTGTTAAATAGAATAGGAAATTTTTTTTTTTTTTTTTTTTTTTTTTAATTTTTTTTTTTTTTTTTTTAAATATAATAGGAAATTTTTTTTTTTTTTTTTTTAATTTTTTTTTTTTTTTTTAAATAGAATAGGAAATTTTTTTTTTTTTTTTTTTTTTTTTTTGTTTTTTTTTTGTTAAATAGAATAGGAATTTTTTTTTTTTTCTTTTTTTTGTTCGTACTTACAACGTGGTTCGTACTTGCAACGTGGTTCGTACTTGCAACGTGGTTCGTACTTGCAACTGGGTTCGTACTTACAACGTGGTTCGTTCTTGAAACGTGGTTCGTTCCTTCAACTGGGTTCGTACTTACAACGTGGTTCGTACTTGCAACGTGGTTCGTACTTGCACGTGGTTCGTACTTGCAACGTGGTTCGTACTTGCACGTGGTTCGTACTTGCAACGTGGTTCGTACTTGCAACGTGGTTCGTACTTGCAACGTGGTTCGTACTTGCAACTGGGTTCGTACTTACAACGTGGTTCGTTCTTGAAACGTGGTTCGTTCCTTCAACTGGGTTCGTACTTACAACGTGGTTCGTACTTGCAACGTGGTTCGTACTTGCACGTGGTTCGTACTTGCAACGTGGTTCGTACTTGCACGTGGTTCGTACTTGCAACGTGGTTCGTACTTGCAACGTGGTTCGTACTTGCAACGTGGTTCGTACTTGCAACGTGGTTCGTACTTGCAACGTGGTTCGTACTTGCAACGTGGTTCGTACTTGCAACGTGGTTCGTACTTACAACGTGGTTCGTACTTACAACGTGGTTCGTACTTGCAACGTGGTTCGTACTTGCAACGTGGTTCGTACTTGCAACGTGGTTCGTACTTGCAACGTGGTTCGTACTTGCAACGTGGTTCGTACTTGCAACGTGGTTCGTACTTACAACGTGGTTCGCAAGAAACTAGCAAGAAATTTTTTAATAGAATAGGAAATTTTTTTTTTTTTTTTTTTTTTTTTAAATAGAATAGGAAATTTTTTTTTTTTTTTTTTTTTTTTTTTTTTTTTTTTTTTTTAAATAGAATAGGAAATTTTTTTTTTTTTTTTTTTTTTGTTTGTTAAATAGAATAGGAAATTTTTTTTTTTTTTTTTTTTTAAATAGAATAGGAAATTTTTTTTTTTTTTTTAATTTTTTTTTTTTTTTAAAAAATGCAATTGGGTTAGTACTTGCAACTGGGTTAGTACTTGCAACTGAGTTCGTACTTGCAACGTGGTTCGCAAGAAACTAGCAAGAAATTTTTTTTTTTTTTTTTTTTTTTTTTTTTTAAATAGAAGAGGAAATTTTTTTTTTAAATAGAATAGGAAATTTTTTTTTTTTTTTTTTTTTTTTTTTTTTAAATAGAAGAGGAAATTTTTTTTTTTTTTTTTTTTTTTTAATTTTTTTTTTTTTTTAATAGAATAGGAAATTTTTTTTTTTTTTTTTTTTTTTTTTAATTTTTTTTTTTTTTTTTTAATTAGAATAAGAAATTTTTTTTTTTTTTTTTTTTTTTTTTTTAATTTGTTTTTTTTTTTTAAATAGAAGAAGAATTTTTTTAAATAAAAGAGGAAATTTTTTTTTTTTTTTTTTTTTTTTAATTTTTTTTTTTTTTAATGGATTTTTTTTTTTTTTAATTAGAATAGGAAATTTTTTTTTTTTTTTTTTTTTTTAATTTTTTTTTTTTTTTTTTAAATAGAATAGGAAATTTTTTTTTTTTTTTTTTTTAATTTTTTTTTTTTTTTTTTTTTAAATATAATAGGAAAATAGGAAATTTTTTTTTTTTTTTTTTTAATTTTTTTTTTTTTTTTTTAAATAGAATAGGAAATTTTTTTTTTTTTTTTTTTTTTTGTTTTTTTTTTGTTAAATAAAATAGGATTTTTTTTTTTTTTTGTTTTTTTTTTGTTCGTACTTACAACGTGGTTCGTACTTGCAACGTGGTTCGTACTTGCAACGTGGTTCGTACTTGCAACTTGGAATTTTTTTTTTTTTTTTTTTTTTTTTTTTTTTTTTTTTTTTAAATAGAATAGGAATTTTTTTTTTTTTTTTTTTTTTTTTTTTAAATAGAATAGGAATTTTTTTTTTTTTTTTTTTTTTTTTTAATTTTTTTTTTTTTAAATAGAATAAAATTTTTTTTTTTTTTCATTTAAATATTTTTATAAGTATAAAATTTACAATAAAATAAAATAAAACAATGTATGCAGTACTTGCAATTGGGTTAGTACTTGCAACTGGGTTAGTACTTGCAACGTGGTTCGTACTTGCAACGTGGTTCGTACTTGCAACGTGGTTCGTACTTGCAACGTGGTTCGTACTTGCAATGTGGTTCGTACGTGCAACGTGGTTCGTACTTGCAACGTGGTTCGCAAGAAACTAGCAAGAAATTTTTTAATAGAATAGGAAATTTTTTTTTTTAAATAGAATAGGAAATTTTCTTTTTTTTTTTTTTTTTTTTTTTTTAAATAGAATAGGAAATTTTTTTTTTTTTTTTTTTTTTTTTTTTTTTAATAGAATAGGAAATTTTTTTTTTTTTTTTTTTTTTTTGTTAAATAGAATAGGAAATTTTTTTTTTTTTTTTTTTTTAAATAGAATAGGAAATTTTTTTTTTTTTTTTTAATTTTTTTTTTTTTTTTAAAAATGCAATTGGGTTAGTACTTGCAACTGGGTTAGTACTTGCAACTGAGTTCGTACTTGCAACGTGGTTCGTACTTGCAACGTGGTTCGTACTTGCAACGTGGTTCGTACTTGCAACGTGGTTCGTACTTGCAACGTGGTTCGTACTTGCAACGTGGTTCGTACTTACAACGTGGTTCGTACTTGCAACGTGGTTCGTACTTGCAACGTGGTTCGTACTTGCAACGTGGTTCGTACTATAATTGGAAAATAGGAAATTTTTTTTTTTTTTTTTTTAATTTTTTTTTTTTTTTTTTAAATAGAATAGGAAATTTTTTTTTTTTTTTTTTTTTTGTTTTTTTTTTGTTAAATAAAATATGAATTTTTTTTTTTTTTTTTTTTTTTTTGTTCGTACTTACAACGTGGTTCGTACTTGCAACGTGGTTCGTACTTGCAACGTGGTTCGTACTTGCAACGTGGTTCGTACTTGCAACTTGGAATTTTTTTTTTTTTTTTTTTTTTTTTTTTTTTTTAAATAGAATAGGAAATTTTTTTTTTTTTTTTTTTTTTTTTTAAATAGAATAGGAAATTTTTTTTTTTTTTTTTTTTTTTTTTTTAATTTTTTTTTTTTTTTTTAAATAGAATAGGAATTTTTTTTTTTTTTTTTTTTTTTTTTTAATTTTTTTTTTTTTTAAATAGAATAAAAATTTTTTTTTTTTTCATTTAAATATTTTTATAAGTATAAAATTTACAATAAAATAAAATAAAACAATGTATGCAGTACTTGCAATTGGGTTAGTACTTGCAACTGGGTTAGTACTTGCTTCTAACGAGGTGTGGTTTTAATACGTAAGAGTTGTTTGTAAGTGGAGTCATACCTGGTGGTTTGTCCTAATAAGACACTTGCTTCTTAAATAGACAAATTGCGTCTAGCAATATGAGATTGAGCAATAACAGGTCTGTGATGCCCTTAGATGTCCTGGGCTGCACGCGCGCTACAATGAAGGTATCAACGTGTCCTCCTAGTCTAAAAAGACCGGGTAAACCGCTGAACCACCTTCGTGGTTGGGATTGTGGACTGAAACTGTTCACATAAACCTGGAATTCCCAGTAAGTGCGGGTCATAAGCTCGCATTGATTACGTCCCTGCCCTTTGTACACACCGCCCGTCGCTACTACCGATTGAATATGTTAGTGAGGTCCTCGGAGGTGATCACCGTGATGCTTCTTGTGTTGTGGTTGTTTTACCAAAGTTGACCGAACTTGTATATTTAGAGGAAGTAAAAGTCGTAACAAGGTTTCCGTAGGTGAACCTGCGGAAGGATCATTAAAGAATTAAAGATCAAAACATTGAATAAAAATAATTGACCATTTCAGAAGTTCTGCAAATATAAATTTATCAATGATAATATTATATTAAGGATTGAAGTATTTCGCTTTTTGAATGGAAAAGACTGGTTTTTATTTCTAAACATAAAACAAATAATCACTCTTAGCGGGGGATCACTAGGCTCGTGGGTCGATGAAGAACGCAGCAAACTGCGTGAAGTTATGTGAACTGCAGGACACATGAACATCAACATTTTGAACGCACATTGCGGTCCATGCTAATAGTATATAATACTCTGCTTGGACCACATATGGTTGAGG
>CAUVYM010000232.1:17500-22500 GCA_963556165.1 Tipula helvola
TGGTTGACTGCTTGGGAACACTATGTGTTGTTGGTATTTTTTCCATTTAAATCCGATGGTTTCATTTTTTATGTTGTGCTCTTTACTTTAACATGAAAATCACAAAGCGAGAACAAAAATTTGGATTATAAAAAAAAAATGTTTTTATTTTTTATGATAAAAATAATTTTGTATTAGATTTATTAACACATTTAATAAATTCATATGGTTAATTATAAGCAAATCGATAAATAAATAATGAATTTTGAATTTTTCAAAAAAAAAAAAATCCGATGGTTTCATGATAAAAATAATTATGTATTAGATTTATTAACACATTTAATAAATTCATGTGGTTAATTATAAGCAAATCGATAATAAATAATGAATTTTGAATTTTTCAAAAAAAAAATAAAAATCCGATGGTTTCATTTTTTATGTTGTGCTTACTTTAACATGAAAATCACAAAGCGAGAACAAAAATTTGGATTATAAAAAAAAAAAAAAATTTATTTTTTATGATAAAAATAATTTTGTATTAGATTTATTAACACATTTAATAAATTCATGTGGTTAATTATAAGCAAATCGATAAATAAATAGTGAATTTTGAATTTTTCAAAAAAAAAAAAAATCCGATGGTTTCATTTTTTATGTTGTGCTCTTTACTTTAACATGAAAATCACAAAGCGAGAACAAAAATTTGGATTATAAAAAAAAAAAATTTTTTATTTTTTATGATAAAAATAATTTTGTATTTGATTTATTAACACATTTAATAAATTCATGTGGTTAATTATAAGCAAATCGATAAATAAATAATGAATTTTGAATTTTTCAAAAAAAAAAAAATCCGATGGTTTCATTTTTTATGTTGTGCTCTTTACTTTAACATGAAAATCACAAAGCGAGAACAAAAATTTGGATTATAAAAAAAAAAAAATTTTATTTTTTATGATAAAAATAATTTTGTATTAGATTTATTAACACATTTAATAAATTCATGTGGTTAATTATAAGCAAATCGATAAATAAATAATGAATTTTGAATTTTTCAAAAAAAAAAAAAAATCCGATGGTATCATTTTTTATGTTGTGCTCTTTACTTTAACATGAAAATCACAAAGCGAGAACAAAAATTTGGATTATAAAAAAAAAAAAATTTTATTTTTTATGATAAAAATAATTTTTTATTAGATTTATTAACACATTTAATAAATTCATGTGGTTAATTATAAGCAAATCGATAAATAAATAATGAATTTTGAATTTTTGAAAAAAAAAAAAAAATCCGATGGTTTCATTTTTTATGTTGTGCTCTTTACTTTAACATGAAAATCACAAAGCGAGAACAAAAATTTGGATTATAAAAAAAAAAAAAATTATTTTTTATGATAAAAATAATTATGTATTAGATTTATTAACACATTTAATAAATTCATGTGGTTAATTATAAGCAAATTTACTTTAACATGAAAATCACAAAGCGAGAACAAAAATTTGGATTATAAAAAAAAAAAAAAATTATTTTTTATGATAAAAATAATTTTTTATTAGATTTATTAACACATTTAATAAATTCATGTGGTTAATTATAAGCAAATCGATAAATAAATAATGAATTTTGAATTTTTGAAAAAAAAAAAATCCGATGGTTTCATTTTTTATGTTGTGCTCTTTACTTTAACATGAAAATCACAAAGCGAGAACAAAAATTTGGATCATAAAAAAAAAAAATTTTATTTTTTATGATAAAAATAATTATGTATTAGATTTATTAACACATTTAATAAATTCATGTGGTTAATTATAAGCAAATCGATAAATAAATAATGAATTTTGAATTTTTGAAAAAAAAAAAATCCGATGGTTTCATTTTTTATGTTGTGCTCTTTACTTTAACATGAAAATCACAAAGCGAGAACAAAAATTTGGATTATAAAAAAAAAAAAATTTTATTTTTTATGATAAAAATAATTTTTTATTAGATTTATTAACACATTTAATAAATTCATGTGGTTAATTATAAGCAAATTACGTTGATAAATGATAAAAATAATTTTTTATTAGATTTATTAACACATTTAATAAATTCATGTGGTTAATTATAAGCAAATCGATAAATAAATAATGAATTTTGAATTTTTGAAAAAAAAAAAAATCCGATGGTTTCATTTTTTATGTTGTGCTCTTTACTTTAACATGAAAATCACAAAGCGAGAACAAAAATTTGGATTATAAAAAAAAAAAAATTTATTTTTTATGATAAAAATAATTATGTATTAGATTTATTAACACATTTAATAAATTCATGTGGTTAATTATAAGCAAATTTACTTTAACATGAAAATCACAAAGCGAGAACAAAAATTTGGATTACAAAAAAAAAAAAAAATTTATTTTTTATGATAAAAATAATTTTTTATTAGATTTATTAACACATTTAATAAATTCATGTGGTTAATTATAAGCAAATCGATAAATAAATAATGTATTTTGAATTTTTGAAAAAAAAAAATCCGATGGTTTCATTTTTTATGTTGTGCTCTTTACTTTAACATGAAAATCACAAAGCGAGAACAAAAATTTGGATTATAAAAAAAAAAAATTTTATTTTTTATGATAAAAATAATTATGTATTAGATTTATTAACACATTTAATAAATTCATGTGGTTAATTATAAGCAAATCGATAAATAAATAATGAATTTTGAATTTTTGAAAAAAAAAAAATCCGATGGTTTCATTTTTTATGTTGTGCTCTTTACTTTAACATGAAAATCACAAAGCGAGAACAAAAATTTGGATTATAAAAAAAAAAAAATTTATTTTTTATGATAAAAATAATTATGTATCATATTAGATTTATTAACACATTTAATAAATTCATGTGGTTAATTATAAGCAAATCGATAATAAATAATGAATTTTGAATTTTTCAAAAAAAAAAAAATCCGATGGATTCATTTTTTATGTTAAGAGATCATTTATGAATATAAAGCCAAATTGTAAACGACATAGTTACGGGTGGAGTAGTGTGAATAGGGAATATCAGCCATCATACTGATACCTAAAACATGCTTTAATCATAGATTGGTCGTATAAATAATAATAATGTTAAATGTAATATACGATCTTATTATGTTCACATATAAGTCAAAGTTGTATATAAAATGTAACATGTTTAAAATGAAACAAAAGATATTGACAACATAATTGCGACCTAACATAATATTCCTGTAGTCAACGACCATACCATGTTTACGTACCGGTTCTCGTCCGATCACCGAAGTCAAACAACATTGGGCATAGTTAGTACTTAGATGGTTGACTGCTTGGGAACACTATGTGTTGTTGGTATTTTTTCCATTTAAATCCGATGGTTTCATTTTTTATGTTGTGCTCTTTACTTTAACATGAAAATCACAAAGCGAGAACAAAAATTTGGATTATAAAAAAAAAATGTTTTTTATTTTTTATGATAAAAATAATTATGTATTAGATTTATTAACACATTTAATAAATTCATGTGGTTAATTATAAGCAAATTTACTTTAACATGAAAATCACAAAGCGAGAACAAAAATTTGGATTATAAAAAAAAAAAAAAATTATTTTTTATGATAAAAATAATTTTTTATTAGATTTATTAACACATTTAATAAATTCATGTGGTTAATTATAAGCAAATCGATAAATAAATAATGAATTTTGAATTTTTGAAAAAAAAAAAATCCGATGGTTTCATTTTTTATGTTGTGCTCTTTACTTTAACATGAAAATCACAAAGCGAGAACAAAAATTTGGATTATAAAAAAAAAAAATTTTATTTTTTATGATAAAAATAATTATGTATTAGATTTATTAACACATTTAATAAATTCATGTGGTTAATTATAAGCAAATCGATAAATAAATAATGAATTTTGAATTTTTGAAAAAAAAAAAAAAATCCGATGGTATCATTTTTTATGTTGTGCTCTTTACTTTAACATGAAAATCACAAAGCGAGAACAAAAATTTGGATTATAAAAAAAAAAAAATTTTATTTTTTATGATAAAAATAATTTTTTATTAGATTTATTAACACATTTAATAAATTCATGTGGTTAATTATAAGCAAATCGATAAATAAATAATGAATTTTGAATTTTTGAAAAAAAAAAAAAATCCGATGGTTTCATTTTTTATGTTGTGCTCTTTACTTTAACATGAAAATCACAAAGCGAGAACAAAAATTTGGATTATAAAAAAAAAAAAAAATTATTTTTTATGATAAAAATAATTATGTATTAGATTTATTAACACATTTAATAAATTCATGTGGTTAATTATAAGCAAATTTACTTTAACATGAAAATCACAAAGCGAGAACAAAAATTTGGATTATAAAAAAAAAAAAAATTTATTTTTTATGATAAAAATAATTTTTTATTAGATTTATTAACACATTTAATAAATTCATGTGGTTAATTATAAGAAAATCGATAAATAAATAATGAATTTTGAATTTTTCAAAAAAAAAAAAAATCCGATGGATTCATTTTTTATGTTAAGAGATCATTTATGAATATAAAGCCAAATTGTAAACGACATAGTTACGGGTGGAGTAGTGTGAATAGGGAATATCAGCCATCATACTGATACCTAAAACATGCTTTAATCATAGATTGGTCGTATAAATAATAATAATGTTAAATGTAATATACGATCTTATTATGTTCACATATAAGTCAAAGTTGTATATAAAATGTAACATGTTTAAAATGAAACAAAAGATATTGACATACATAATTGCGACCTAACATAATATTCCTGTAGTCAACGACCATACCATGTTTACGTACCGGTTCTCGTCCGATCACCGAAGTCAAACAACATTGGGCATAGTTAGTACTTAGATGGTTGACTGCTTGGGAACACTATGTGTTGTTGGTATTTTTTCCATTTAAATCCGAAGGTTTCATTTTTTATGTTGTGCTCTTTACTTTAACATGAAAATCACAAAGCGAGAACAAAAA
>CAUVYM010000232.1:32500-37500 GCA_963556165.1 Tipula helvola
TAATTTTTTATTAGATTTATTAACACATTTAATAAATTCATGTGGTTAATTATAAGCAAATCGATAAATAAATAATGAATTTTGAATTTTTGAAAAAAAAAAAATCCGATGGTTTCATTTTTTATGTTGTGCTCTTTACTTTAACATGAAAATCACAAAGCGAGAACAAAAATTTGGATCATAAAAAAAAAAAATTTTATTTTTTATGATAAAAATAATTATGTATTAGATTTATTAACACATTTAATAAATTCATGTGGTTAATTATAAGCAAATCGATAAATAAATAATGAATTTTGAATTTTTGAAAAAAAAAAAATCCGATGGTTTCATTTTTTATGTTGTGCTCTTTACTTTAACATGAAAATCACAAAGCGAGAACAAAAATTTGGATTATAAAAAAAAAAAAATTTTATTTTTTATGATAAAAATAATTTTTTATTAGATTTATTAACACATTTAATAAATTCATGTGGTTAATTATAAGCAAATTACGTTGATAAATGATAAAAATAATTTTTTATTAGATTTATTAACACATTTAATAAATTCATGTGGTTAATTATAAGCAAATCGATAAATAAATAATGAATTTTGAATTTTTGAAAAAAAAAAAAAATCCGATGGTTTCATTTTTTATGTTGTGCTCTTTACTTTAACATGAAAATCACAAAGCGAGAACAAAAATTTGGATTATAAAAAAAAAAAAATTTATTTTTTATGATAAAAATAATTATGTATTAGATTTATTAACACATTTAATAAATTCATGTGGTTAATTATAAGCAAATTTACTTTAACATGAAAATCACAAAGCGAGAACAAAAATTTGGATTACAAAAAAAAAAAAAAATTTATTTTTTATGATAAAAATAATTTTTTATTAGATTTATTAACACATTTAATAAATTCATGTGGTTAATTATAAGCAAATCGATAAATAAATAATGAATTTTGAATTTTTGAAAAAAAAAAATCCGATGGTTTCATTTTTTATGTTGTGCTCTTTACTTTAACATGAAAATCACAAAGCGAGAACAAAAATTTGGATTATAAAAAAAAAAAATTTTATTTTTTATGATAAAAATAATTATGTATTAGATTTATTAACACATTTAATAAATTCATGTGGTTAATTATAAGCAAATCGATAAATAAATAATGAATTTTGAATTTTTGAAAAAAAAAAAATCCGATGGTTTCATTTTTTATGTTGTGCTCTTTACTTTAACATGAAAATCACAAAGCGAGAACAAAAATTTGGATTATAAAAAAAAAAAAATTTATTTTTTATGATAAAAATAATTATGTATCAGGAGTACAAATTGAAAATGCGGGATTTTTTTCTATTTTTGAACGTTTATTCTGAAAAAATGGTAACAAATGAATTATTATATAATAGGAAATTTTTTTTTTTTTTTTTTTTTTTTTTTTTAATTTTTTTTTTTTTTTAAATAGAATAGGAATTTTTTTTTTTTTTTTTAAATAGAATAAAATTTTTTTTTTTTTTTTTAAATAAAAGAGGAAATTTTTTTTTTTTTTTTTTTTTTTTTTTTAATTTTTTTTTTTTTTTAATAGAATAAGAAATTTTTTCAAATAGAATAGGAAATTTTCTTTTTTTTTTTTTTTTTTTTTTAATTTTTTCTTTTTTTTTAAATAGAATAGGAAATTTTTTTTTTTTTTTTTTTATTTTTTTTTTTTTTTTTTTTGTTAAATAGAATAGGAAATTTTTTTTTTTTTTTTTTTTTTTTTTAATTTTTTTTTTTTTTTTTTTAAATATAATAGGAAATTTTTTTTTTTTTTTTTTTAATTTTTTTTTTTTTTTTTAAATAGAATAGGAAATTTTTTTTTTTTTTTTTTTTTTTTTTTGTTTTTTTTTTGTTAAATAGAATAGGAATTTTTTTTTTTTTCTTTTTTTTGTTCGTACTTACAACGTGGTTCGTACTTGCAACGTGGTTCGTACTTGCAACGTGGTTCGTACTTGCAACTGGGTTCGTACTTACAACGTGGTTCGTTCTTGAAACGTGGTTCGTTCCTTCAACTGGGTTCGTACTTACAACGTGGTTCGTACTTGCAACGTGGTTCGTACTTGCACGTGGTTCGTACTTGCAACGTGGTTCGTACTTGCACGTGGTTCGTACTTGCAACGTGGTTCGTACTTGCAACGTGGTTCGTACTTGCAACGTGGTTCGTACTTGCAACTGGGTTCGTACTTACAACGTGGTTCGTTCTTGAAACGTGGTTCGTTCCTTCAACTGGGTTCGTACTTACAACGTGGTTCGTACTTGCAACGTGGTTCGTACTTGCACGTGGTTCGTACTTGCAACGTGGTTCGTACTTGCACGTGGTTCGTACTTGCAACGTGGTTCGTACTTGCAACGTGGTTCGTACTTGCAACGTGGTTCGTACTTGCAACGTGGTTCGTACTTGCAACGTGGTTCGTACTTGCAATGTGGTTCGTACTTGCAACGTGGTTCGTACTTACAACGTGGTTCGTACTTACAACGTGGTTCGTACTTGCAACGTGGTTCGTACTTGCAACGTGGTTCGTACTTGCAACGTGGTTCGTACTTGCAACGTGGTTCGTACTTGCAACGTGGTTCGTACTTGCAACGTGGTTCGTACTTACAACGTGGTTCGCAAGAAACTAGCAAGAAATTTTTTAATAGAATAGGAAATTTTTTTTTTTTTTTTTTTTTTTTTAAATAGAATAGGAAATTTTTTTTTTTTTTTTTTTTTTTTTTTTTTTTTTTTTTTTTAAATAGAATAGGAAATTTTTTTTTTTTTTTTTTTTTTGTTTGTTAAATAGAATAGGAAATTTTTTTTTTTTTTTTTTTTTAAATAGAATAGGAAATTTTTTTTTTTTTTTTAATTTTTTTTTTTTTTTAAAAAATGCAATTGGGTTAGTACTTGCAACTGGGTTAGTACTTGCAACTGAGTTCGTACTTGCAACGTGGTTCGCAAGAAACTAGCAAGAAATTTTTTTTTTTTTTTTTTTTTTTTTTTTTTAAATAGAAGAGGAAATTTTTTTTTTAAATAGAATAGGAAATTTTTTTTTTTTTTTTTTTTTTTTTTTTTTAAATAGAAGAGGAAATTTTTTTTTTTTTTTTTTTTTTTTAATTTTTTTTTTTTTTTAATAGAATAGGAAATTTTTTTTTTTTTTTTTTTTTTTTTTAATTTTTTTTTTTTTTTTTTAATTAGAATAAGAAATTTTTTTTTTTTTTTTTTTTTTTTTTTTAATTTGTTTTTTTTTTTTAAATAGAAGAAGAATTTTTTTAAATAAAAGAGGAAATTTTTTTTTTTTTTTTTTTTTTTTAATTTTTTTTTTTTTTAATGGATTTTTTTTTTTTTTAATTAGAATAGGAAATTTTTTTTTTTTTTTTTTTTTTTAATTTTTTTTTTTTTTTTTTAAATAGAATAGGAAATTTTTTTTTTTTTTTTTTTAATTTTTTTTTTTTTTTTTTTTTAAATATAATAGGAAAATAGGAAATTTTTTTTTTTTTTTTTTTAATTTTTTTTTTTTTTTTTTAAATAGAATAGGAAATTTTTTTTTTTTTTTTTTTTTTTGTTTTTTTTTTGTTAAATAAAATAGGATTTTTTTTTTTTTTTGTTTTTTTTTTGTTCGTACTTACAACGTGGTTCGTACTTGCAACGTGGTTCGTACTTGCAACGTGGTTCGTACTTGCAACTTGGAATTTTTTTTTTTTTTTTTTTTTTTTTTTTTTTTTTTTTTTTAAATAGAATAGGAATTTTTTTTTTTTTTTTTTTTTTTTTTTTAAATAGAATAGGAATTTTTTTTTTTTTTTTTTTTTTTTTTAATTTTTTTTTTTTTAAATAGAATAAAATTTTTTTTTTTTTTCATTTAAATATTTTTATAAGTATAAAATTTACAATAAAATAAAATAAAACAATGTATGCAGTACTTGCAATTGGGTTAGTACTTGCAACTGGGTTAGTACTTGCAACGTGGTTCGTACTTGCAACGTGGTTCGTACTTGCAACGTGGTTCGTACTTGCAACGTGGTTCGTACTTGCAATGTGGTTCGTACGTGCAACGTGGTTCGTACTTGCAACGTGGTTCGCAAGAAACTAGCAAGAAATTTTTTAATAGAATAGGAAATTTTTTTTTTTAAATAGAATAGGAAATTTTCTTTTTTTTTTTTTTTTTTTTTTTTTAAATAGAATAGGAAATTTTTTTTTTTTTTTTTTTTTTTTTTTTTTTAATAGAATAGGAAATTTTTTTTTTTTTTTTTTTTTTTTGTTAAATAGAATAGGAAATTTTTTTTTTTTTTTTTTTTTAAATAGAATAGGAAATTTTTTTTTTTTTTTTTAATTTTTTTTTTTTTTTTAAAAATGCAATTGGGTTAGTACTTGCAACTGGGTTAGTACTTGCAACTGAGTTCGTACTTGCAACGTGGTTCGTACTTGCAACGTGGTTCGTACTTGCAACGTGGTTCGTACTTGCAACGTGGTTCGTACTTGCAACGTGGTTCGTACTTGCAACGTGGTTCGTACTTACAACGTGGTTCGTACTTGCAACGTGGTTCGTACTTGCAACGTGGTTCGTACTTGCAACGTGGTTCGTACTATAATTGGAAAATAGGAAATTTTTTTTTTTTTTTTTTTAATTTTTTTTTTTTTTTTTTAAATAGAATAGGAAATTTTTTTTTTTTTTTTTTTTTTGTTTTTTTTTTGTTAAATAAAATATGAATTTTTTTTTTTTTTTTTTTTTTTTTGTTCGTACTTACAACGTGGTTCGTACTTGCAACGTGGTTCGTACTTGCAACGTGGTTCGTACTTGCAACGTGGTTCGTACTTGCAACTTGGAATTTTTTTTTTTTTTTTTTTTTTTTTTTTTTTTTAAATAGAATAGGAAATTTTTTTTTTTTTTTTTTTTTTTTTTAAATAGAATAGGAAATTTTTTTTTTTTTTTTTTTTTTTTTTTTAATTTTTTTTTTTTTTTTTAAATAGAATAGGAATTTTTTTTTTTTTTTTTTTTT
>CAUVYM010000232.1:45000-52500 GCA_963556165.1 Tipula helvola
ATAATTTTTTATTAGATTTATTAACACATTTAATAAATTCATGTGGTTAATTATAAGCAAATCGATAAATAAATAATGAATTTTGAATTTTTGAAAAAAAAAAAATCCGATGGTTTCATTTTTTATGTTGTGCTCTTTACTTTAACATGAAAATCACAAAGCGAGAACAAAAATTTGGATCATAAAAAAAAAAAATTTTATTTTTTATGATAAAAATAATTATGTATTAGATTTATTAACACATTTAATAAATTCATGTGGTTAATTATAAGCAAATCGATAAATAAATAATGAATTTTGAATTTTTGAAAAAAAAAAAATCCGATGGTTTCATTTTTTATGTTGTGCTCTTTACTTTAACATGAAAATCACAAAGCGAGAACAAAAATTTGGATTATAAAAAAAAAAAAATTTTATTTTTTATGATAAAAATAATTTTTTATTAGATTTATTAACACATTTAATAAATTCATGTGGTTAATTATAAGCAAATTACGTTGATAAATGATAAAAATAATTTTTTATTAGATTTATTAACACATTTAATAAATTCATGTGGTTAATTATAAGCAAATCGATAAATAAATAATGAATTTTGAATTTTTGAAAAAAAAAAAAAATCCGATGGTTTCATTTTTTATGTTGTGCTCTTTACTTTAACATGAAAATCACAAAGCGAGAACAAAAATTTGGATTATAAAAAAAAAAAAATTTATTTTTTATGATAAAAATAATTATGTATTAGATTTATTAACACATTTAATAAATTCATGTGGTTAATTATAAGCAAATTTACTTTAACATGAAAATCACAAAGCGAGAACAAAAATTTGGATTACAAAAAAAAAAAAAAATTTATTTTTTATGATAAAAATAATTTTTTATTAGATTTATTAACACATTTAATAAATTCATGTGGTTAATTATAAGCAAATCGATAAATAAATAATGTATTTTGAATTTTTGAAAAAAAAAAATCCGATGGTTTCATTTTTTATGTTGTGCTCTTTACTTTAACATGAAAATCACAAAGCGAGAACAAAAATTTGGATTATAAAAAAAAAAAATTTTATTTTTTATGATAAAAATAATTATGTATTAGATTTATTAACACATTTAATAAATTCATGTGGTTAATTATAAGCAAATCGATAAATAAATAATGAATTTTGAATTTTTGAAAAAAAAAAAATCCGATGGTTTCATTTTTTATGTTGTGCTCTTTACTTTAACATGAAAATCACAAAGCGAGAACAAAAATTTGGATTATAAAAAAAAAAAAATTTATTTTTTATGATAAAAATAATTATGTATCAGGAGTACAAATTGAAAATGCGGGATTTTTTTCTATTTTTGAACGTTTATTCTGAAAAAATGGTAACAAATGAATTATTCAAAGTATTGTCCATCGCTAGCCACAACTTTTTCCCATCTTTCTGGCAATTTACGGATACCGTCGCGAAAAAATTCGGCCGGCTTGGCTGCTATCCAGTCATCGACCCATTTTTGGGCTTCTTCGTAAGAATGGAAGCGCTGGTCAGCTAGGCCATGTGTCATCGATCGGAAAAGGTGGTAATCGGAAGGAGCAATGTCTGGGCTATACGGCGGGTGGGGTAAGACTTCCCATTTCAGCGTTTGTAGGTATGTTTTGACCGGCGCTGCAACATGTGGCCGAGCGTTGTCATGTTGCAAAATTACTTTGTCGTGTCTTTGCTCGTATTGTGGCCGTTTTTCTTTGAGTGCGCGGCTCAAACGCATCAATTGAGTTCGGTATAGTGCTCCTGTGATGGTTTCGTTCGATTTCAATAGCTCATAATACACCACACCCAGCTGGTCCCACCAAATACAGAGCATGAGCTTGGCGCCGTGAATATTTGGTTTGGCCGTCGATGATGATGCATGGCCGGGGTAACCATATGATTTTTTGCGCTTCGGGTTATCGTAACGGATCCACTTTTCATCACCAGTGACAATGCGATGCAAAAAACCCTTCCGTTTTTGCCGTTCGAGCAGCAGTTCGCATGCAAAAAAACGGCGCTCGACGTCTCTCGGCTTCAGCTCATACGGCACCCAATGTCCTTGCTTTTGGATCATTCCGAGGGCTTTTATACGATGGGAAATGGCTTGTTGTGTCACTCCCAATGAATCTGCGAGCTCTTGTTGAGTTTGACACGAGTCTTCATTGAGTATTGCCTCCAATTCAGCATTCTCAAACTTTTTCACTTGGCCCGGCCGCTCTTTGTCCTCAACGTCAAAATCACCACTTCTAAACCGCACAAACCATCTCTCGCACGTTGAAACCGATGGAACATGACTCGGATAAGTCTCGGAGACCAATCGATGTGCTTCAGCAGCACTTTTCTTCAAATTAAAGAAGTAAATTAAAACTTCCCGCAAATGCTGTTTTGTTGGCACGAAACTCGACATATTGAGAGCTCAAAAAAACTATGAATTTGACACTGCGACAAATTGACACATACTGAAAATTAAAGCTATAAGACGTAGCTTTGACATGAACATAGTCACAGTACTGCCTGATGCGTATAGCGTTAGTAACGCCATCTGTTATCAATCCCGCATTTTCAATTTGTACCCCTGATATTAGATTTATTAACACATTTAATAAATTCATGTGGTTAATTATAAGCAAATCGATAATAAATAATGAATTTTGAATTTTTCAAAAAAAAAAAAATCCGATGGATTCATTTTTTATGTTAAGAGATCATTTATGAATATAAAGCCAAATTGTAAACGACATAGTTACGGGTGGAGTAGTGTGAATAGGGAATATCAGCCATCATACTGATACCTAAAACATGCTTTAATCATAGATTGGTCGTATAAATAATAATAATGTTAAATGTAATATACGATCTTATTATGTTCACATATAAGTCAAAGTTGTATATAAAATGTAACATGTTTAAAATGAAACAAAAGATATTGACAACATAATTGCGACCTAACATAATATTCCTGTAGTCAACGACCATACCATGTTTACGTACCGGTTCTCGTCCGATCACCGAAGTCAAACAACATTGGGCATAGTTAGTACTTAGATGGTTGACTGCTTGGGAACACTATGTGTTGTTGGTATTTTTTCCATTTAAATCCGATGGTTTCATTTTTTATGTTGTGCTCTTTACTTTAACATGAAAATCACAAAGCGAGAACAAAAATTTGGATTATAAAAAAAAAATGTTTTTTATTTTTTATGATAAAAATAATTATGTATTAGATTTATTAACACATTTAATAAATTCATGTGGTTAATTATAAGCAAATTTACTTTAACATGAAAATCACAAAGCGAGAACAAAAATTTGGATTATAAAAAAAAAAAAAAATTATTTTTTATGATAAAAATAATTTTTTATTAGATTTATTAACACATTTAATAAATTCATGTGGTTAATTATAAGCAAATCGATAAATAAATAATGAATTTTGAATTTTTGAAAAAAAAAAAATCCGATGGTTTCATTTTTTATGTTGTGCTCTTTACTTTAACATGAAAATCACAAAGCGAGAACAAAAATTTGGATTATAAAAAAAAAAAATTTTATTTTTTATGATAAAAATAATTATGTATTAGATTTATTAACACATTTAATAAATTCATGTGGTTAATTATAAGCAAATCGATAAATAAATAATGAATTTTGAATTTTTGAAAAAAAAAAAAAAATCCGATGGTATCATTTTTTATGTTGTGCTCTTTACTTTAACATGAAAATCACAAAGCGAGAACAAAAATTTGGATTATAAAAAAAAAAAAATTTTATTTTTTATGATAAAAATAATTTTTTATTAGATTTATTAACACATTTAATAAATTCATGTGGTTAATTATAAGCAAATCGATAAATAAATAATGAATTTTGAATTTTTGAAAAAAAAAAAAAATCCGATGGTTTCATTTTTTATGTTGTGCTCTTTACTTTAACATGAAAATCACAAAGCGAGAACAAAAATTTGGATTATAAAAAAAAAAAAAAATTATTTTTTATGATAAAAATAATTATGTATTAGATTTATTAACACATTTAATAAATTCATGTGGTTAATTATAAGCAAATTTACTTTAACATGAAAATCACAAAGCGAGAACAAAAATTTGGATTATAAAAAAAAAAAAAATTTATTTTTTATGATAAAAATAATTTTTTATTAGATTTATTAACACATTTAATAAATTCATGTGGTTAATTATAAGAAAATCGATAAATAAATAATGAATTTTGAATTTTTCAAAAAAAAAAAAAATCCGATGGATTCATTTTTTATGTTAAGAGATCATTTATGAATATAAAGCCAAATTGTAAACGACATAGTTACGGGTGGAGTAGTGTGAATAGGGAATATCAGCCATCATACTGATACCTAAAACATGCTTTAATCATAGATTGGTCGTATAAATAATAATAATGTTAAATGTAATATACGATCTTATTATGTTCACATATAAGTCAAAGTTGTATATAAAATGTAACATGTTTAAAATGAAACAAAAGATATTGACATACATAATTGCGACCTAACATAATATTCCTGTAGTCAACGACCATACCATGTTTACGTACCGGTTCTCGTCCGATCACCGAAGTCAAACAACATTGGGCATAGTTAGTACTTAGATGGTTGACTGCTTGGGAACACTATGTGTTGTTGGTATTTTTTCCATTTAAATCCGAAGGTTTCATTTTTTATGTTGTGCTCTTTACTTTAACATGAAAATCACAAAGCGAGAACAAAAATTTGGATTATAAAAAAAAAATGTTTTTTATTTTTTATGATAAAAATAATTTTGTATTACATTTATTAACACATTTAATAAATTCAAGTGGTTAATTATAAGCAAATCGATAAATAAATAATGAATTTTGAATTTTTCAAAAAAAATAAAAAATCCGATGGTTTCATTTTTTATGTTGTGCTCTTTACTTTAACATGAAAATCACAAAGCGAGAACAAAAATTTGGATTATAAAAAAAAAAAAAAATTTATTTTTTATGATAAAAATAATTTTGTATTAGATTTATTAGCACATTTAATAAATTCATGTGGTTAATGGATTTCGAAAAAAAAAAAAAATTCGATGGTTTCATTTTTTATGTTGTGCTCTTTACTTTAACATGAAAATAACAAAGCGAGAACAAAAATTTGGATTATAAAAAAAAAAAAAAAATTATTTTTTATGATAAAAATAATTTTGTATTAGATTTATTAACACATTTAATAAATTCATGTGGTTAATTATAAGCAAATCGATAAATAAATAATGAATTTTGAATTTTTCAAAAAAAAAAAAAATCCTATGGTTTCATTTTTTATGTTGTGCTCTTTACTTTAACATGAAAATCACAAAGCGAGAACAAAAATTTGGATTATAAAAAAAAAAATTTTTTTATTTTTTATGATAAAAATAAATGTATGAAAATGTATGTATGAAAATCACAAAGCGAGAACAAAAATTTGGATTATAAAAAAAAAAAAAAATTTATTTTTTATGATAAAAATAATTTTGTATTAGATTTATTAACACATTAAAACAAAGCGAGAACAAAAATTTGTATTAAAAAAAAAAAAAAAATTTTGTTTTTTGATTTTGTTATTCGGTTGGTCTGTAAGTATATTGAGATGAGAAAAAAAAAATAAATTTAAAAATTTATTTTTTAATGAATTTCGAATCTTGATATTTTATTTGGTTAATGTGAGAATTTTGTATTAGTAAGAACAAAATTCCTATTCACATATAATTTGGAAATAGGAACAAATAAATATTTGCACCTTTAATGAAAAAAATTAAACGAATAAACCTAAGTTTATCATATGAATTGTATTGGTTTGAAATTAAATTTAATACGAAAAGTTATAAATTAGTTCATAAAATGATTACAATTTTATGAGCAAAATCATAATTTACATTCTGGTTGATCCTGCCAGTAGTTATATGCTTGTCTCAAAGATTAAGCCATGCATGTCTAAGTACACACTCTCGAACAGTGAAACCGCAAAAGGCTCAGTATATCAGTTATGATTTATTAGATCGTATACATAGTTACATGGATAACTGTGGTAATTCTAGAGCTAATACATGCACATAATCACGGACCGCAAGGAACGTGTGCTTTTATTAGATTAAAATCAATCGATACATTAAGGTATATTTATATACTGTGTCGTTAATAAGATGAATCTGAATAACATGTAGATCGCATGGTCCAGTACCGGCGATAGATCTTTCAAATGTCTGCCCTATCAACTATTGATGGTAGTATCTAGGACTACCATGGTTGCAACGGGTAACGGGGAATCAGGGTTCGATTCCGGAGAGGGAGCCTGAGAAACGGCTACCACATCTAAGGAAGGCAGCAGGCGCGTAAATTACCCAATCCCAGCACGGGGAGGTAGTGACGAAAAATAACAATACAGGACTCAATCCGAGGCCCTGTAATTGGAATGAGTACACTTTAAATCCTTTAACAAGGAACAATTGGAGGGCAAGTCTGGTGCCAGCAGCCGCGGTAATTCCAGCTCCAATAGCGTATATTAAAGTTGTTGCGGTTAAAACGTTCGTAGTTGAACTTGTGTCAAGCACAGGTGGTACACCGTAACTGGGTTCGTACATCATCTTGATGCTATGACGTATTACTGTAGTGGCTTAAACGTAAGTTTATCCGCGTAATAAATCTAAATTAGTGCTCTTTACCGAGTGCTGGTCTAGAACAGTACAATTACTTTGAACAAATTAGAGTGCTTAAAGCAGGCCATTTGTGCCTAAATATTCTCTGCATGGAATAATGGAATAAGACGTCTGTTCTATTTTCAATTGGTTTTTAGATCAAGACGTAATGATTAATAGAAGCAGTTGGGGGCATTAGTATTACGGCGCGAGAGGTGAAATTCGTGGACCGTCGTAAGACTAACATAAGCGAAAGCATTTGCCAAAGATGTTTTCATTAATCAAGAACGAAAGTTAGAGGTTCGAAGGCGATCAGATACCGCCCTAGTTCTAACCATAAACGATGCCAGCTAGCAATTGGATGGAGCTACATATATGGCTCTTTCAGTCGCTTTCCGGGAAACCAAAGCTTTTGGGCTCCGGGGGAAGTATGGTTGCAAAGTTGAAACTTAAAGGAATTGACGGAAGGGCACCACCAGGAGTGGAGCCTGCGGCTTAATTTGACTCAACACGGGGAAACTTACCAGGTCCGAACATAAATGAGTAAGACAGATTAATAGCT
The DNA here is from genome assembly GCA_963556165.1 of Tipula helvola. NCBI lineage: Eukaryota > Metazoa > Arthropoda > Insecta > Diptera > Tipulidae > Tipula > Tipula helvola. The sequence goes on from CAUVYM010000232.1 coordinate 52,254, forward strand.
CTTTCTCGAATCTATGGGTGGTGGTGCATGGCCGTTCTTAGTTCGTGGAGTGATTTGTCTGGTTAATTCCGATAACGAACGAGACTCAAATTTCTTAACTAGATGCCGGCAGGGTTATGGTGTAGAAACTTTGCAGACATTTTTGCCTCTGTTATACTATGCTTCTAACGAGGTGTGGTTTTAATACGTAAGAGTTGTTTGTAAGTGGAGTCATACCTGGTGGTTTGTCCTAATAAGACACTTGCTT
>CAUVYM010000232.1:60000-63583 GCA_963556165.1 Tipula helvola
TTAGTACTTAGATGGTTGACTGCTTGGGAACACTATGTGTTGTTGGTATTTTTTCCATTTAAATCCGATGGTTTCATTTTTTATGTTGTGCTCTTTACTTTAACATGAAAATCACAAAGCGAGAACAAAAATTTGGATTATAAAAAAAAAATGTTTTTTATTTTTTATGATAAAAATAATTTTGTATTAGATTTATTAACACATTTAATAAATTCAAGTGGTTAATTATAAGCAAATCGATAAATAAATAATGAATTTTGAATTTTTGAAAAAAAAAAAAATCCGATGGTTTCATTTTTTATGTTGTGCTCTTTACTTTAACATGAAAATCACAAAGCGAGAACAAAAATTTGGATTATAAAAAAAAAAAAAATTTTATTTTTTATGATAAAAATAATTTTGTATTAGATTTATTAACACATTTAATAAATTCATGTGGTTAATTATAAGCAAATCGATAAATAAATAGTGAATTTTGAATTTTTCAAAAAAAAAAAAAATCCGATGGTTTCATTTTTTATGTTGTGCTCTTTACTTTAACATGAAAATCACAAAGCGAGAACAAAAATTTGGATTATAAAAAAAAAAAAATTTTATTTTTTATGATAAAAATAATTTTTTATTAGATTTATTAACACATTTAATAAATTCATGTGGTTAATTATAAGCAAATCGATAAATAAATAATGAATTTTGAATTTTTGAAAAAAAAAAAAAATCCGATGGTTTCATTTTTTATGTTGTGCTCTTTACTTTAACATGAAAATCACAAAGCGAGAACAAAAATTTGGATTATAAAAAAAAAAAAATTATTTTTTATGATAAAAATAATTATGTATTAGATTTATTAACACATTTAATAAATTCATGTGGTTAATTATAAGCAAATTTACTTTAACATGAAAATCACAAAGCGAGAACAAAAATTTGGATTATAAAAAAAAAAAAAAATTATTTTTTATGATAAAAATAATTTTTTATTAGATTTATTAACACATTTAATAAATTCATGTGGTTAATTATAAGCAAATCGATAAATAAATAATGAATTTTGAATTTTTGAAAAAAAAAAAATCCGATGGTTTCATTTTTTATGTTGTGCTCTTTACTTTAACATGAAAATCACAAAGCGAGAACAAAAATTTGGATTATAAAAAAAAAAAAATTTATTTTTTATGATAAAAATAATTATGTATTAGATTTATTAACACATTTAATAAATTCATGTGGTTAATTATAAGCAAATCGATAAATAAATAATGAATTTTGAATTTTTGAAAAAAAAAAAATCCGATGGTTTCATTTTTTATGTTGTGCTCTTTACTTTAACATGAAAATCACAAAGCGAGAACAAAAATTTGGATTATAAAAAAAAAAAAAATTTATTTTTTATGATAAAAATAATTTTTTATTAGATTTATTAACACATTTAATAAATTCATGTGGTTAATTATAAGCAAATTACGTTGATAAATGATAAAAATAATTTTTTATTAGATTTATTAACACATTTAATAAATTCATGTGGTTAATTATAAGCAAATCGATAAATAAATAATGAATTTTGAATTTTTGAAAAAAAAAAAAAAATCCGATGGTTTCATTTTTTATGTTGTGCTCTTTACTTTAACATGAAAATCACAAAGCGAGAACAAAAATTTGGATTATAAAAAAAAAAAAATTTATTTTTTATGATAAAAATAATTATGTATTAGATTTATTAACACATTTAATAAATTCATGTGGTTAATTATAAGCAAATTTACTTTAACATGAAAATCACAAAGCGAGAACAAAAATTTGGATTACAAAAAAAAAAAAAAATTTATTTTTTATGATAAAAATAATTTTTTATTAGATTTATTAACACATTTAATAAATTCATGTGGTTAATTATAAGCAAATCGATAAATAAATAATGAATTTTGAATTTTTGAAAAAAAAAAAATCCGATGGTTTCATTTTTTATGTTGTGCTCTTTACTTTAACATGAAAATCACAAAGCGAGAACAAAAATTTGGATTATAAAAAAAAAAATTTTTATTTTTTATGATAAAAATAATTATGTATTAGATTTATTAACACATTTAATAAATTCATGTGGTTAATTATAAGCAAATCGATAAATAAATAATGAATTTTGAATTTTTGAAAAAAAAAAAATCCGATGGTTTCATTTTTTATGTTGTGCTCTTTACTTTAACATGAAAATCACAAAGCGAGAACAAAAATTTGGATTATAAAAAAAAAAAAATTATTTTTTATGATAAAAATAATTATGTATTAGATTTATTAACACATTTAATAAATTCATGTGGTTAATTATAAGCAAATCGATAATAAATAATGAATTTTGAATTTTTCAAAAAAAAAAAAAAAATCCGATGGATTCATTTTTTATGTTAAGAGATCATTTATGAATATAAAGCCAAATTGTAAACGACATAGTTACGGGTGGAGTAGTGTGAATAGGGAATATCAGCCATCATACTGATACCTAAAACATGCTTTAATCATAGATTGGTCGTATAAATAATAATAATGTTAAATGTAATATACGATCTTATTATGTTCACATATAAGTCAAAGTTGTATATAAAATGTAACATGTTTGAAATGAAACAAAAGATATTGACATACATAATTGCGACCTAACATAATATTCCTGTAGTCAACGACCATACCATGTTTACGTACCGGTTCTCGTCCGATCACCGAAGTCAAACAACATTGGGCATAGTTAGTACTTAGATGGTTGACTGCTTGGGAACACTATGTGTTGTTGGTATTTTTTCCATTTAAATCCGATGGTTTCATTTTTTATGTTGTGCTCTTTACTTTAACATGAAAATCACAAAGCGAGAACAAAAATTTGGATTATAAAAAAAAAATGTTTTTTATTTTTTATGATAAAAATAATTTTGTATTAGATTTATTAACACATTTAATTTTATCTATTTTATAATATATTTATCTATAAATAATGAATTTTGAATTTTTCAAAAAAAAAAAAAATCCGATGGTTTCATTTTTTATGTTGTGCTCTTTACTTTAACATGAAAATCACAAAGCGAGAACAAAAATTTGGATTATAAAAAAAAAAAATTTTTTATTTTTTATGATAAAAATAATTATGTATTAGATTTATTAACACATTTAATAAATTCATGTGGTTAATTATAAGCAAATCGATAATAAATAATGAATTTTGAATTTTTGAAAAAAAAAAAAAATTCGATGGTTTCATTTTTTATGTTGTGCTCTTTACTTTAACATGAAAATAACAAAGCGAGAACAAAAATTTGGATTATAAAAAAAAAAAAAAAATTATTTTTTATGATAAAAATAATTTTGTATTAGATTTATTAACACATTTAATAAATTCATGTGGTAAATTATAAGCAAATCGATAAATAAATAATGAATTTTGAATTTTTCAAAAAAAAAAAAAATCCGATGGTTTCATTTTTTATGTTGTGCTCTTTACTTTAACATGAAAATCACAAAGCGAGAACAAAAATTTGGATTATAAAAAAAAAATTTTTTTTATTTTTTATGATAAAAATAAATGTATGAAAATGTA
>CAUVYM010000233.1:0-24134 GCA_963556165.1 Tipula helvola
GAACCCAGTTGCAAGTACGAACCACGTTGCAAGTACGAACCACGTTGCAAGTACGAACCACGTTGCAAGTACGAACCACGTTGCAAGTACGAACCACGTTGCAAGTACGAACCCAGTTGCAAGTACGAACCACGTTGCAAGTACGAACCACGTTGCAAGTACGAATCACGTTGCAAGTACGAACCACGTTGCAAGTACGAACCACGTTGTAAGTACGAACCACGTTGCAAGTACGAACCACGTTGCAAGTACGAACCACGTTGCAAGTACGAACCACGTTGCAAGTACGAACCACGTTGCAAGTACGAACCACGTTGTAAGTACGAACCGAGTTGCAAGTACGAACCACGTTGCAAGTACGAACCACGTTGCAAGTACGAACCCAGTTGCAAGTACGAACCACGTTGCAAGTACGAACCACGTTGCAAGTACGAATCACGTTGCAAGTACGAACCACGTTGCAAGTACGAATCACGTTGCAAGTACGAACCACGTTGCAAGTACGAACCACGTTGTAAGTACGAACCACGTTGCAAGTACGAACCACGTTGTAAGTACGAACCGAGTTGCAAGTACGAACCACGTTGCAAGTACGAACCACGTTGCAAGTACGAACCACGTTGTAAGTACGAACCACGTTGTAAGTACGAACCACGTTGCAAGTACGAACCACGTTGCAAGTACGAACCACGTTGCAAGTACGAACCACGTTGCAAGTACGAACCACGTTGCAAGTACGAACCACGTTGTAAGTACGAACCACGTTGCAAGTACGAACCACGTTGCAAGTACGAACCACGTTGCAAGTACGAACCACGTTGCAAGTACGAACCACGTTGCAAGTACGAACCACGTTGCAAGTACGAACCACGTTGTAAGTACGAACCACGTTGCAAGTACGAACCACGTTGCAAGTACGAACCACGTTGCAAGTACGAACCACGTTGCAAGTACGAACCACGTTGCAAGTACGAACCACGTTGTAAGTACGAACCACGTTGCAAGTACGAACCACGTTGTAAGTACGAACCACGTTGCAAGTACGAACCACGTTGCAAGTACGAACCACGTTGTAAGTACGAACCGAGTTGCAAGTACGAACCACGTTGCAAGCACGAACCACGTTGCAAGTACGAACCACGTTGTAAGTACGAACCACGTTGCAAGTACGAACCACGTTGTAAGTACGAACCACGTTGCAAGTACGAACCACGTTGCAAGTACGAATCACGTTGCAAGTACGAACCACGTTGCAAGTACGAACCACGTTGTAAGTACGAACCACGTTGCAAGTACGAACCACGTTGCAAGTACGAACCACGTTGCAAGTACGAACCACGTTGCAAGTACGAACCACGTTGCAAGTACGAACCACGTTGTAAGTACGAACCACGTTGCAAGTACGAACCACGTTGCAAGTACGAACCACGTTGCAAGTACGAACCCAGTTGCAAGTACGAACCACGTTGCAAGTACGAACCACGTTGTAAGTACGAACCGAGTTGCAAGTACGAACCACGTTGCAAGTACGAACCACGTTGCAAGTACGAACCCAGTTGCAAGTACGAACCACATTGCAAGTACGAACCACGTTGCAAGTACGAATCACGTTGCAAGTACGAACCACGTTGCAAGTACGAATCACGTTGCAAGTACGAACCACGTTGCAAGTACGAACCACGTTGTAAGTACGAACCACGTTGCAAGTACGAACCACGTTGTAAGTACGAACCGAGTTGCAAGTACGAACCACGTTGCAAGTACGAACCACGTTGCAAGTACGAACCACGTTGTAAGTACGAACCACGTTGTAAGTACGAACCACGTTGCAAGTACGAACCACGTTGCAAGTACGAACCACGTTGCAAGTACGAACCACGTTGCAAGTACGAACCACGTTGCAAGTACGAACCACGTTGTAAGTACGAACCACGTTGCAAGTACGAACCACGTTGCAAGTACGAACCACGTTGCAAGTACGAACCACGTTGCAAGTACGAACCACGTTGCAAGTACGAACCACGTTGCAAGTACGAACCACGTTGTAAGTACGAACCACGTTGCAAGTACGAACCACGTTGCAAGTACGAACCACGTTGCAAGTACGAACCACGTTGCAAGTACGAACCACGTTGTAAGTACGAACCACGTTGCAAGTACGAACCACGTTGTAAGTACGAACCACGTTGCAAGTACGAACCACGTTGCAAGTACGAACCACGTTGTAAGTACGAACCGAGTTGCAAGTACGAACCACGTTGCAAGTACGAACCACGTTGCAAGTACGAACCACGTTGTAAGTACGAACCACGTTGCAAGTACGAACCACGTTGTAAGTACGAACCACGTTGCAAGTACGAACCACGTTGCAAGTACGAATCACGTTGCAAGTACGAACCACGTTGCAAGTACGAACCACGTTGTAAGTACGAACCACGTTGCAAGTACGAACCACGTTGCAAGTACGAACCACGTTGCAAGTACGAACCACGTTGCAAGTACGAACCACGTTGCAAGTACGAACCACGTTGTAAGTACGAACCACGTTGCAAGTACGAACCACGTTGCAAGTACGAACCACGTTGCAAGTACGAACCACGTTGCAAGTACGAACCCAGTTGCAAGTACGAACCACGTTGCAAGTACGAATCACGTTGCAAGTACGAACCACGTTGCAAGTACGAACCACGTTGTAAGTACGAACCACGTTGCAAGTACGAACCACGTTGTAAGTACGAACCCAGTTGCAAGTACGAACCACGTTGCAAGTACGAACCCAGTTGCAAGTACGAACCACGTTGCAAGTACGAACCACGTTGCAAGTACGAATCACGTTGCAAGTACGAACCACGTTGCAAGTACGAACCACGTTGTAAGTACGAACCACGTTGCAAGTACGAACCACGTTGCAAGTACGAACCACGTTGCAAGTACGAACCACGTTGCAAGTACGAACCACGTTGCAAGTACGAACCACGTTGCAAGTACGAACCACGTTGTAAGTACGAACCGAGTTGCAAGTACGAACCACGTTGTAAGTACGAACCGAGTTGCAAGTACGAACCACGTTGCAAGTACGAACCACGTTGCAAGTACGAACCACGTTGTAAGTACGAACCACGTTGCATGTACGAACCACGTTGTAAGTACGAACCACGTTGCAAGTACGAACCACGTTGTAAGTACGAACCCAGTTGCAAGTACGAACCACGTTGCAAGTACGAACCACGTTGCAAGTACGAACCACGTTGCAAGTACGAACCACGTTGCAAGTACGAACCACGTTGCAAGTACGAACCCAGTTGCAAGTACGAACCACGTTGCAAGTACGAACCACGTTGCAAGTACGAATCACGTTGCAAGTACGAACCACGTTGCAAGTACGAACCACGTTGCAAGTACGAACCACGTTGCAAGTACGAACCACGTTGCAAGTACGAACCACGTTGCAAGTACGAACCACGTTGCAAGTACGAACCACGTTGCAAGTACGAACCACGTTGTAAGTACGAACCGAGTTGCAAGTACGAACCACGTTGCAAGTACGAACCACGTTGCAAGTACGAACCACGTTGTAAGTACGAACCACGTTGCAAGTACGAACCACGTTGTAAGTACGAACCACGTTGCAAGTACGAACCACGTTGTAAATACGAACCCAGTTGCAAGTACGAACCACGTTGCAAGTACGAACCACGTTGCAAGTACGAACCACGTTGCAAGTACGAACCACGTTGCAAGTACGAACCACGTTGCAAGTACGAACCAGTTGCAAGTACGAACCACGTTGCAAGTACGAACCACGTTGCAAGTACGAATCACGTTGCAAGTACGAACCACGTTGCAAGTACGAACCACGTTGTAAGTACGAACCACGTTGCAAGTACGAACCACGTTGCAAGTACGAACCACGTTGCAAGTACGAACCACGTTGCAAGTACGAACCACGTTGCAAGTACGAACCACGTTGCAAGTACGAACCACGTTGTAAGTACGAACCGAGTTGCAAGTACGAACCACGTTGCAAGTACGAACCACGTTGCAAGTACGAACCCAGTTGCAAGTACGAACCACGTTGCAAGTACGAACCACGTTGCAAGTACGAATCACGTTGCAAGTACGAACCACGTTGCAAGTACGAATCACGTTGCAAGTACGAACCACGTTGCAAGTACGAACCACGTTGTAAGTACGAACCACGTTGCAAGTACGAACCACGTTGTAAGTACGAACCGAGTTGCAAGTACGAACCACGTTGCAAGTACGAACCACGTTGCAAGTACGAACCACGTTGTAAGTACGAACCACGTTGTAAGTACGAACCACGTTGCAAGTACGAACCACGTTGCAAGTACGAACCACGTTGCAAGTACGAACCACGTTGCAAGTACGAACCACGTTGCAAGTACGAACCACGTTGTAAGTACGAACCACGTTGCAAGTACGAACCACGTTGCAAGTACGAACCACGTTGCAAGTACGAACCACGTTGCAAGTACGAACCACGTTGCAAGTACGAACCACGTTGCAAGTACGAACCACGTTGTAAGTACGAACCGAGTTGCAAGTACGAACCACGTTGCAAGTACGAACCACGTTGCAAGTACGAACCACGTTGTAAGTACGAACCACGTTGCAAGTACGAACCACGTTGTAAGTACGAACCACGTTGCAAGTACGAACCACGTTGCAAGTACGAACCACGTTGCAAGTACGAACCCAGTTGCAAGTACGAACCACGTTGTAAGTACGAACCACGTTGCAAGTACGAACCACGTTGCAAGTACGAACCACGTTGCAAGTACGAACCACGTTGCAAGTACGAACCACGTTGTAAGTACGAACCACGTTGCAAGTACGAACCACGTTGCAAGTACGAACCACGTTGTAAGTACGAACCACGTTGCAAGTACGAACCACGTTGCAAGTACGAACCACGTTGCAAGTACGAACCACGTTGCAAGTACGAACCACGTTGCAAGTACGAACCACGTTGCAAGTACGAACCACGTTGTAAGTACGAACCGAGTTGCAAGTACGAACCACGTTGCAAGTACGAACCACGTTGCAAGTACGAACCACGTTGTAAGTACGAACCACGTTGCAAGTACGAACCACGTTGTAAGTACGAACCACGTTGCAAGTACGAACCACGTTGCAAGTACGAACCACGTTGCAAGTACGAACCCAGTTGCAAGTACGAACCACGTTGTAAGTACGAACCACGTTGAAAGTACGAACCACGTTGCAAGTACGAACCACGTTGCAAGTACGAACCACGTTGCAAGTACGAACCACGTTGCAAGTACGAACCACGTTGTAAGTACGAACCACGTTGCAAGTACGAACCACGTTGCAAGTACGAACCACGTTGCAAGTACGAACCACGTTGCAAGTACGAACCCAGTTGCAAGTACGAACCACGTTGCAAGTACGAATCACGTTGCAAGTACGAACCACGTTGCAAGTACGAACCACGTTGTAAGTACGAACCACGTTGCAAGTACGAACCACGTTGCAAGTACGAACCACGTTGTAAGTACGAACCACGTTGCAAGTACGAACCACGTTGCAAGTACGAACCACGTTGCAAGTACGAACCACGTTGCAAGTACGAACCAGTTGCAAGTACGAACCACGTTGCAAGTACGAATCACGTTGCAAGTACGAACCACGTTGCAAGTACGAACCACGTTGTAAGTACGAACCACGTTGCAAGTACGAACCACGTTGCAAGTACGAACCACGTTGCAAGTACGAACCACGTTGTAAGTACGAACCACGTTGCAAGTACGAACCACGTTGTAAGTACGAACCACGTTGCAAGTACGAACCACGTTGCAAGTACGAATCACGTTGCAAGTACGAACCACGTTGCAAGTACGAACCACGTTGTAAGTACGAACCACGTTGCAAGTACGAACCACGTTGTAAGTACGAACCGAGTTGCAAGTACGAACCACGTTGCAAGTACGAACCACGTTGCAAGTACGAACCACGTTGTAAGTACGAACCACGTTGCAAGTACGAACCACGTTGTAAGTACGAACCACGTTGCAAGTACGAACCACGTTGCAAGTACGAACCACGTTGTAAGTACGAACCGAGTTGCAAGTACGAACCACGTTGCAAGTACGAACCACGTTGCAAGTACGAACCACGTTGTAAGTACGAACCACGTTGCAAGTACGAACCACGTTGTAAGTACGAACCACGTTGCAAGTACGAACCACGTTGCAAGTACGAATCACGTTGCAAGTACGAACCACGTTGCAAGTACGAACCACGTTGTAAGTACGAACCACGTTGCAAGTACGAACCACGTTGCAAGTACGAACCACGTTGCAAGTACGAACCACGTTGCAAGTACGAACCACGTTGCAAGTACGAACCACGTTGTAAGTACGAACCACGTTGCAAGTACGAACCACGTTGCAAGTACGAACCACGTTGCAAGTACGAACCACGTTGCAAGTACGAACCCAGTTGCAAGTACGAACCACGTTGCAAGTACGAATCACGTTGCAAGTACGAACCACGTTGCAAGTACGAACCACGTTGTAAGTACGAACCACGTTGCAAGTACGAACCACGTTGTAAGTACGAACCCAGTTGCAAGTACGAACCACGTTGCAAGTACGAACCCAGTTGCAAGTACGAACCACGTTGCAAGTACGAACCACGTTGCAAGTACGAATCACGTTGCAAGTACGAACCACGTTGCAAGTACGAACCACGTTGTAAGTACGAACCACGTTGCAAGTACGAACCACGTTGCAAGTACGAACCACGTTGCAAGTACGAACCACGTTGCAAGTACGAACCACGTTGCAAGTACGAACCACGTTGCAAGTACGAACCACGTTGTAAGTACGAACCGAGTTGCAAGTACGAACCACGTTGTAAGTACGAACCGAGTTGCAAGTACGAACCACGTTGCAAGTACGAACCACGTTGCAAGTACGAACCACGTTGTAAGTACGAACCACGTTGCATGTACGAACCACGTTGTAAGTACGAACCACGTTGCAAGTACGAACCACGTTGTAAGTACGAACCCAGTTGCAAGTACGAACCACGTTGCAAGTACGAACCACGTTGCAAGTACGAACCACGTTGCAAGTACGAACCACGTTGCAAGTACGAACCACGTTGCAAGTACGAACCCAGTTGCAAGTACGAACCACGTTGCAAGTACGAACCACGTTGCAAGTACGAATCACGTTGCAAGTACGAACCACGTTGCAAGTACGAACCACGTTGTAAGTACGAACCACGTTGCAAGTACGAACCACGTTGCAAGTACGAACCACGTTGCAAGTACGAACCACGTTGCAAGTACGAACCACGTTGCAAGTACGAACCACGTTGTAAGTACGAACCGAGTTGCAAGTACGAACCACGTTGCAAGTACGAACCACGTTGCAAGTACGAACCACGTTGTAAGTACGAACCACGTTGCAAGTACGAACCACGTTGTAAGTACGAACCACGTTGCAAGTACGAACCACGTTGTAAGTACGAACCCAGTTGCAAGTACGAACCACGTTGCAAGTACGAACCACGTTGCAAGTACGAACCACGTTGTAAGTACGAACCGAGTTGCAAGTACGAACCACGTTGCAAGTACGAACCACGTTGCAAGTACGAACCACGTTGTAAGTACGAACCACGTTGCAAGTACGAACCACGTTGTAAGTACGAACCCAGTTGCAAGTACGAACCACGTTGCAAGTACGAACCACGTTGTAAGTACGAACCACGTTGCAAGTACAAACCACGTTGCAAGTACGAACCACGTTGCAAGTACGAACCACGTTGCAAGTACGAACCACGTTGCAAGTACGAACCACGTTGTAAGTACGAACCGAGTTGCAAGTACGAACCACGTTGCAAGTACGAACCACGTTGCAAGTACGAACCACGTTGCAAGTACGAACCACGTTGCAAGTACGAACCACGTTGCAAGTACGAACCCAGTTGCAAGTACGAACCACGTTGCAAGTACGAACCACGTTGCAAGTACGAATCACGTTGCAAGTACGAACCACGTTGCAAGTACGAACCACGTTGTAAGTACGAACCACGTTGCAAGTACGAACCACGTTGCAAGTACGAACCACGTTGCAAGTACGAACCACGTTGTAAGTACGAACCGAGTTGCAAGTACGAACCACGTTGCAAGTACGAACCACGTTGCAAGTACGAACCACGTTGTAAGTACGAACCACGTTGCAAGTACGAACCACGTTGCAAGTACGAACCACGTTGCAAGTACGAACCACGTTGCAAGTACGAACCACGTTGTAAGTACGAACCACGTTGCAAGTACGAACCACGTTGCAAGTACGAACCACGTTGCAAGTACGAACCACGTTGCAAGTACGAACCACGTTGCAAGTACGAACCACGTTGTAAGTACGAACCGAGTTGCAAGTACGAACCACGTTGCAAGTACGAACCACGTTGCAAGTACGAACCACGTTGTAAGTACGAACCACGTTGCAAGTACGAACCACGTTGTAAGTACGAACCACGTTGCAAGTACGAACCACGTTGTAAGTACGAACCCAGTTGCAAGTACGAACCACGTTGCAAGTACGAACCACGTTGCAAGTACGAACCACGTTGCAAGTACGAACCACGTTGCAAGTACGAACCACGTTGCAAGTACGAACCCAGTTGCAAGTACGAACCACGTTGCAAGTACGAACCACGTTGCAAGTACGAATCACGTTGCAAGTACGAACCACGTTGCAAGTACGAACCACGTTGTAAGTACGAACCACGTTGCAAGTACGAACCACGTTGCAAGTACGAACCACGTTGCAAGTACGAACCACGTTGCAAGTACGAACCACGTTGCAAGTACGAACCACGTTGCAAGTACGAACCACGTTGTAAGTACGAACCGAGTTGCAAGTACGAACCACGTTGCAAGTACGAACCACGTTGCAAGTACGAACCACGTTGTAAGTACGAACCACGTTGCAAGTACGAACCACGTTGTAAGTACGAACCACGTTGCAAGTACGAACCACGTTGTAAGTACGAACCCAGTTGCAAGTACGAACCACGTTGCAAGTACGAACCACGTTGCAAGTACGAACCACGTTGCAAGTACGAACCACGTTGCAAGTACGAACCACGTTGCAAGTACGATCCCAGTTGCAAGTACGAACCACGTTGCAAGTACGAACCACGTTGCAAGTACGAATCACGTTGCAAGTACGAACCACGTTGCAAGTACGAACCACGTTGTAAGTACGAACCACGTTGCAAGTACGAACCACGTTGCAAGTACGAACCACGTTGCAAGTACGAACCACGTTGCAAGTACGAACCACGTTGCAAGTACGAACCACGTTGTAAGTACGAACCGAGTTGCAAGTACGAACCACGTTGCAAGTACGAACCACGTTGCAAGTACGAACCCAGTTGCAAGTACGAACCACGTTGCAAGTACGAACCACGTTGCAAGTACGAATCACGTTGCAAGTACGAACCACGTTGCAAGTACGAATCACGTTGCAAGTACGAACCACGTTGCAAGTACGAACCACGTTGTAAGTACGAACCACGTTGCAAGTACGAACCACGTTGTAAGTACGAACCGAGTTGCAAGTACGAACCACGTTGCAAGTACGAACCACGTTGCAAGTACGAACCACGTCGTAAGTACGAACCACGTTGCAAGTACGAACCACGTTGTAAGTACGAACCACGTTGCAAGTATGAACCACGTTGTAAGTACGAACCCAGTTGCAAGTACGAACCACGTTGCAAGTACGAACCACGTTGCAAGTACGAACCACGTTGCAAGTACGAACCACGTTGCAATTACGAACCACGTTGCAAGTACGAACCCAGTTGCAAGTACGAACCACGTTGCAAGTACGAACCACGTTGCAAGTACGAATCACGTTGCAAGTACGAACCACGTTGCAAGTACGAACCACGTTGTAAGTACGAACCACGTTGCAAGTACGAACCACGTTGCAAGTACGAACCACGTTGCAAGTACGAACCACGTTGCAAGTACGAACCACGTTGCAAGTACGAACCACGTTGCAAGTACGAACCACGTTGTAAGTACGAACCGAGTTGCAAGTACGAACCACGTTGCAAGTACGAACCACGTTGCAAGTACGAACCACGTTGTAAGTACGAACCACGTTGCAAGTACGAACCACGTTGTAAGTACGAACCACGTTGCAAGTACGAACCACGTTGTAAGTACGAACCCAGTTGCAAGTACGAACCACGTTGCAAGTACGAACCACGTTGCAAGTACGAACCACGTTGCAAGTACGAACCACGTTGCAAGTACGAACCACGTTGCAAGTACGAACCACGTTGCAAGTACGAACCCAGTTGCAAGTACGAACCACGTTGCAAGTACGAACCACGTTGCAAGTACGAATCACGTTGCAAGTACGAACCACGTTGCAAGTACGAACCACGTTGTAAGTACGAACCACGTTGCAAGTACGAACCACGTTGCAAGTACGAACCCAGTTGCAAGTACGAACCACGTTGCAAGTACGAACCACGTTGCAAGTACGAACCACGTTGCAAGTACGAACCACGTTGCAAGTACGAACCACGTTGTAAGTACGAACCACGTTGCAAGTACGAACCACGTTGTAAGTACGAACCACGTTGCAAGTACGAACCACGTTGCAAGTACGAACCACGTTGCAAGTACGAACCCAGTTGCAAGTACGAACCACGTTGCAAGTACGAACCACGTTGCAAGTACGAATCACGTTGCAAGTACGAACCACGTTGCAAGTACGAACCACGTTGCAAGTACGAACCACGTTGCAAGTACGAACCACGTTGCAAGTACGAACCACGTTGCAAGTACGAACCACGTTGCAAGTACGAACCACGTTGCAAGTACGAACCCAGTTGCAAGTACGAACCACGTTGCAAGTACGAACCACGTTGCAAGTACGAATCACGTTGCAAGTACGAACCACGTTGCAAGTACGAACCACGTTGTAAGTACGAACCACGTTGCAAGTACGAACCACGTTGCAAGTACGAACCACGTTGCAAGTACGAACCACGTTGCAAGTACGAACCACGTTGCAAGTACGAACCACGTTGCAAGTACGAACCACGTTGTAAGTACGAACCGAGTTGCAAGTACGAACCACGTTGCAAGTACGAACCACGTTGCAAGTACGAACCACGTTGTAAGTACGAACCACGTTGCAAGTACGAACCACGTTGTAAGTACGAACCACGTTGCAAGTACGAACCACGTTGTAAGTACGAACCCAGTTGCAAGTACGAACCACGTTGCAAGTACGAACCACGTTGCAAGTACGAACCACGTTGCAAGTACGAACCACGTTGCAAGTACGAACCACGTTGCAAGTACGAACCACGTTGCAAGTACGAACCCAGTTGCAAGTACGAACCACGTTGCAAGTACGAATCACGTTGCAAGTACGAACCACGTTGCAAGTACGAACCACGTTGTAAGTACGAACCACGTTGCAAGTACGAACCACGTTGTAAGTACGAACCCAGTTGCAAGTACGAACCACGTTGCAAGTACGAACCCAGTTGCAAGTACGAACCACGTTGCAAGTACGAACCACGTTGCAAGTACGAATCACGTTGCAAGTACGAACCACGTTGCAAGTACGAACCACGTTGTAAGTACGAACCACGTTGCAAGTACGAACCACGTTGCAAGTACGAACCACGTTGCAAGTACGAACCACGTTGCAAGTACGAACCACGTTGCAAGTACGAACCACGTTGCAAGTACGAACCACGTTGTAAGTACGAACCGAGTTGCAAGTACGAACCACGTTGTAAGTACGAACCGAGTTGCAAGTACGAACCACGTTGCAAGTACGAACCACGTTGCAAGTACGAACCACGTTGTAAGTACGAACCACGTTGCATGTACGAACCACGTTGTAAGTACGAACCACGTTGCAAGTACGAACCACGTTGTAAGTACGAACCCAGTTGCAAGTACGAACCACGTTGCAAGTACGAACCACGTTGCAAGTACGAACCACGTTGCAAGTACGAACCACGTTGCAAGTACGAACCACGTTGCAAGTACGAACCCAGTTGCAAGTACGAACCACGTTGCAAGTACGAACCACGTTGCAAGTACGAATCACGTTGCAAGTACGAACCACGTTGCAAGTACGAACCACGTTGTAAGTACGAACCACGTTGCAAGTACGAACCACGTTGCAAGTACGAACCACGTTGCAAGTACGAACCACGTTGCAAGTACGAACCACGTTGTAAGTACGAACCGAGTTGCAAGTACGAACCACGTTGCAAGTACGAACCACGTTGCAAGTACGAACCACGTTGTAAGTACGAACCACGTTGCAAGTACGAACCACGTTGTAAGTACGAACCACGTTGCAAGTACGAACCACGTTGTAAGTACGAACCCAGTTGCAAGTACGAACCACGTTGCAAGTACGAACCACGTTGCAAGTACGAACCACGTTGTAAGTACGAACCGAGTTGCACGTACGAACCACGTTGCAAGTACGAACCACGTTGCAAGTACGAACCACGTTGTAAGTACGAACCACGTTGCAAGTACGAACCACGTTGTAAGTACGAACCCAGTTGCAAGTACGAACCACGTTGCAAGTACGAACCACGTTGTAAGTACGAACCACGTTGCAAGTACGAACCACGTTGCAAGTACGAACCACGTTGCAAGTACGAACCACGTTGCAAGTACGAACCACGTTGCAAGTACGAACCACGTTGTAAGTACGAACCGAGTTGCAAGTACGAACCACGTTGCAAGTACGAACCACGTTGCAAGTACGAACCACGTTGCAAGTACGAACCACGTTGCAAGTACGAACCACGTTGCAAGTACGAACCCAGTTGCAAGTACGAACCACGTTGCAAGTACGAACCACGTTGCAAGTACGAATCACGTTGCAAGTACGAACCACGTTGCAAGTACGAACCACGTTGTAAGTACGAACCACGTTGCAAGTACGAACCACGTTGCAAGTACGAACCACGTTGCAAGTACGAACCACGTTGTAAGTACGAACCGAGTTGCAAGTACGAACCACGTTGCAAGTACGAACCACGTTGCAAGTACGAACCACGTTGTAAGTACGAACCACGTTGCAAGTACGAACCACGTTGCAAGTACGAACCACGTTGCAAGTACGAACCACGTTGCAAGTACGAACCACGTTGCAAGTACGAACCACGTTGCAAGTACGAACCACGTTGCAAGTACGAACCACGTTGTAAGTACGAACCACGTTGCAAGTACGAACCACGTTGCAAGTACGAACCACGTTGCAAGTACGAACCACGTTGCAAGTACGAACCACGTTGCAAGTACGAACCACGTTGTAAGTACGAACCGAGTTGCAAGTACGAACCACGTTGCAAGTACGAACCACGTTGCAAGTACGAACCACGTTGTAAGTACGAACCACGTTGCAAGTACGAACCACGTTGTAAGTACGAACCACGTTGCAAGTACGAACCACGTTGTAAGTACGAACCCAGTTGCAAGTACGAACCACGTTGCAAGTACGAACCACGTTGCAAGTACGAACCACGTTGCAAGTACGAACCACGTTGCAAGTACGAACCACGTTGCAAGTACGAACCCAGTTGCAAGTACGAACCACGTTGCAAGTACGAACCACGTTGCAAGTACGAATCACGTTGCAAGTACGAACCACGTTGCAAGTACGAACCACGTTGTAAGTACGAACCACGTTGCAAGTACGAACCACGTTGCAAGTACGAACCACGTTGTAAGTACGAACCCAGTTGCAAGTACGAACCACGTTGCAAGTACGAACCACGTTGCAAGTACGAACCACGTTGCAAGTACGAACCACGTTGCAAGTACGAACCACGTTGCAAGTACGAACCCAGTTGCAAGTACGAACCACGTTGCAAGTACGAACCACGTTGCAAGTACGAATCACGTTGCAAGTACGAACCACGTTGCAAGTACGAACCACGTTGTAAGTACGAACCACGTTGCAAGTACGAACCACGTTGCAAGTACGAACCACGTTGCAAGTACGAACCACGTTGCAAGTACGAACCACGTTGCAAGTACGAACCACGTTGCAAGTACGAACCACGTTGTAAGTACGAACCGAGTTGCAAGTACGAACCACGTTGCAAGTACGAACCACGTTGCAAGTACGAACCCAGTTGCAAGTACGAACCACGTTGCAAGTACGAACCACGTTGCAAGTACGAATCACGTTGCAAGTACGAACCACGTTGCAAGTACGAATCACGTTGCAAGTACGAACCACGTTGCAAGTACGAACCACGTTGTAAGTACGAACCACGTTGCAAGTACGAACCACGTTGTAAGTACGAACCGAGTTGCAAGTACGAACCACGTTGCAAGTACGAACCACGTTGCAAGTACGAACCACGTTTTAAGTACGAACCACGTTGCAAGTACGAACCACGTTGTAAGTACGAACCACGTTGCAAGTACGAACCACGTTGTAAGTACGAACCCAGTTGCAAGTACGAACCACGTTGCAAGTACGAACCACGTTGCAAGTACGAACCACGTTGCAAGTACGAACCACGTTGCAAGTACGAACCACGTTGCAAGTACGAACCCAGTTGCAAGTACGAACCACGTTGCAAGTACGAACCACGTTGCAAGTACGAATCACGTTGCAAGTACGAACCACGTTGCAAGTACGAACCACGTTGTAAGTACGAACCACGTTGCAAGTACGAACCACGTTGCAAGTACGAACCACGTTGCAAGTACGAACCACGTTGCAAGTACGAACCACGTTGCAAGTACGAACCACGTTGCAAGTACGAACCACGTTGTAAGTAAGAACCGAGTTGCAAGTACGAACCACGTTGCAAGTACGAACCACGTTGCAAGTACGAACCACGTTGTAAGTACGAACCACGTTGCAAGTACGAACCACGTTGTAAGTACGAACCACGTTGCAAGTACGAACCACGTTGTAAGTACGAACCCAGTTGCAAGTACGAACCACGTTGCAAGTACGAACCACGTTGCAAGTACGAACCACGTTGCAAGTACGAACCACGTTGCAAGTACGAACCACGTTGCAAGTACGAACCACGTTGCAAGTACGAACCCAGTTGCAAGTACGAACCACGTTGCAAGTACGAACCACGTTGCAAGTACGAATCACGTTGCAAGTACGAACCACGTTGCAAGTACGAACCACGTTGTAAGTACGAACCACGTTGCAAGTACGAACCACGTTGCAAGTACGAACCCAGTTGCAAGTACGAACCACGTTGCAAGTACGAACCACGTTGCAAGTACGAACCACGTTGCAAGTACGAACCACGTTGCAAGTACGAACCACGTTGCAAGTACGAACCACGTTGTAAGTACGAACCGAGTTGCAAGTACGAACCACGTTGTAAGTACGAACCGAGTTGCAAGTACGAACCACGTTGCAAGTACGAACCACGTTGCAAGTACGAACCACGTTGTAAGTACAAACCACGTTGCAAGTACGAACCACGTTGTAAGTACGAACCACGTTGCAAGTACGAACCACGTTGTAAGTACGAACCACGTTGCAAGTACGAACCACGTTGTAAGTACGAACCCAGTTGCAAGTACGAACCACGTTGCAAGTACGAACCACGTTGCAAGTACGAACCACGTTGCAAGTACGAACCACGTTGCAAGTACGAACCACGTTGCAAGTACGAACCCAGTTGCAAGTACGAACCACGTTGCAAGTACGAACCACGTTGCAAGTACGAATCACGTTGCAAGTACGAACCACGTTGCAAGTACGAACCACGTTGTAAGTACGAACCACGTTGCAAGTACGAACCACGTTGCAAGTACGAACCACGTTGCAAGTACGAACCACGTTGCAAGTACGAACCACGTTGCAAGTACGAACCACGTTGCAAGTACGAACCACGTTGTAAGTACGAACCGAGTTGCAAGTACGAACCACGTTGCAAGTACGAACCACGTTGCAAGTACGAACCACGTTGTAAGTACGAACCACGTTGCAAGTACGAACCATGTTGTAAGTACGAACCACGTTGCAAGTACGAACCACGTTGTAAGTACGAACCCAGTTGCAAGTACGAACCACGTTGCAAGTACGAACCACGTTGCAAGTACGAACCACGTTGCAAGTACGAACCACGTTGCAAGTACGAACCACGTTGCAAGTACGAACCACGTTGCAAGTACGAACCCAGTTGCAAGTACGAACCACGTTGCAAGTACGAACCACGTTGCAAGTACGAATCACGTTGCAAGTACGAACCACGTTGCAAGTACGAACCACGTTGTAAGTACGAACCACGTTGCAAGTACGAACCACGTTGCAAGTACGAACCACGTTGCAAGTACGAACCACGTTGCAAGTACGAACCACGTTGCAAGTACGAACCACGTTGTAAGTACGAACCACGTTGCAAGTACGAACCACGTTGCAAGTACGAACCACGTTGCAAGTACGAACCACGTTGCAAGTACGAACCACGTTGCAAGTACGAACCACGTTGCAAGTACGAACCACGTTGTAAGTACGAACCGAGTTGCAAGTACGAACCACGTTGCAAGTACGAACCACGTTGCAAGTACGAACCACGTTGTAAGTACGAACCACGTTGCAAGTACGAACCACGTTGTAAGTACGAACCACGTTGCAAGTACGAACCACGTTGCAAGTACGAACCACGTTGCAAGTACGAACCCAGTTGCAAGTACGAACCACGTTGCAAGTACGAACCACGTTGCAAGTACGAATCACGTTGCAAGTACGAACCACGTTGCAAGTACGAACCACGTTGCAAGTACGAACCACGTTGCAAGTACGAACCACGTTGTAAGTACGAACCCAGTTGCAAGTACGAACCACGTTGCAAGTACGAACCACGTTGCAAGTACGAACCACGTTGCAAGTACGAACCACGTTGCAAGTACGAACCACGTTGCAAGTACGAACCACGTTGCAAGTACGAACCCAGTTGCAAGTACGAACCACGTTGCAAGTACGAACCACGTTGCAAGTACGAATCACGTTGCAAGTACGAACCACGTTGCAAGTACGAACCACGTTGTAAGTACGAACCACGTTGCAAGTACGAACCACGTTGCAAGTACGAACCACGTTGCAAGTACGAACCACGTTGCAAGTACGAACCACGTTGCAAGTACGAACCACGTTGTAAGTACGAACCGAGTTGCAAGTACGAACCACGTTGCAAGTACGAACCACGTTGCAAGTACGAACCACGTTGCAAGTACGAACCACGTTGCAAGTACGAACCACGTTGTAAGTACGAACCACGTTGCAAGTACGAACCACGTTGTAAGTACGAACCCAGTTGCAAGTACGAACCACGTTGCAAGTACGAACCACGTTGCAAGTACGAACCACGTTGCAAGTACGAACCACGTTGCAAGTACGAACCACGTTGCAAGTACGAACCACGTTGCAAGTACGAACCCAGTTGCAAGTACGAACCACGTTGCAAGTACGAATCACGTTGCAAGTACGAACCACGTTGCAAGTACGAACCACGTTGTAAGTACGAACCACGTTGCAAGTACGAACCACGTTGCAAGTACGAACCACGTTGCAAGTACGAACCACGTTGCAAGTACGAACCACGTTGCAAGTACGAACCCAGTTGCAAGTACGAACCACGTTGCAAGTACGAATCACGTTGCAAGTACGAACCACGTTGCAAGTACGAACCACGTTGTAAGTACGAACCACGTTGCAAGTACGAACCACGTTGCAAGTACGAACCACGTTGCAAGTACGAATCACGTTGCAAGTACGAACCACGTTGCAAGTACGAACCACGTTGTAAGTACGAACCACGTTGCAAGTACGAACCACGTTGCAAGTACGAACCACGTTGCAAGTACGAGCCACGTTGCAAGTACGAACCACGTTGCAAGTACGAACCCAGTTGCAAGTACGAACCACGTTGCAAGTACGAACCACGTTGCAAGTACGAATCACGTTGCAAGTACGAACCACGTTGCAAGTACGAACCACGTTGTAAGTACGAACCACGTTGCAAGTACGAACCACGTTGCAAGTACGAACCACGTTGCAAGTACGAACCACGTTGCAAGTACGAACCACGTTGCAAGTACGAACCACGTTGCAAGTACGAACCACGTTGTAAGTACGAACCCAGTTGCAAGTACGAACCACGTTGCAAGTACGAACCACGTTGCAAGTACGAACCACGTTGCAAGTACGAACCACGTTGCAAGTACGAACCACGTTGCAAGTACGAACCACGTTGCAAGTACGAACCCAGTTGCAAGTACGAACCACGTTGCAAGTACGAACCACGTTGCAAGTACGAATCACGTTGCAAGTACGAACCACGTTGCAAGTACGAACCACGTTGTAAGTACGAACCACGTTGCAAGTACGAACCACGTTGCAAGTATGAACCACGTTGCAAGTACGAACCACGTTGCAAGTACGAACCACGTTGCAAGTACGAACCACGTTGTAAGTACGAACCGAGTTGCAAGTACGAACCACGTTGCAAGTACGAACCACGTTGCAAGTACGAACCACGTTGCAAGTACGAACCACGTTGCAAGTACGAACCACGTTGTAAGTACGAACCACGTTGCAAGTACGAACCACGTTGTAAGTACGAACCCAGTTGCAAGTACGAACCCAGTTGCAAGTACGAACCACGTTGCAAGTACGAACCACGTTGCAAGTACGAATCACGTTGCAAGTACGAACCACGTTGCAAGTACGAACCACGTTGTAAGTACGAACCACGTTGCAAGTACGAACCACGTTGCAAGTACGAACCACGTTGCAAGTACGAACCACGTTGCAAGTACGAACCCAGTTGCAAGTACGAACCACGTTGCAAGTACGAACCACGTTGCAAGTACGAATCACGTTGCAAGTACGAACCACGTTGCAAGTACGAACCACGTTGTAAGTACGAACCACGTTGCAAGTACGAACCACGTTGCAAGTACGAACCACGTTGCAAGTACGAACCACGTTGCAAGTACGAACCACGTTGCAAGTACGAACCACGTTGCAAGTACGAACCACGTTGTAAGTACGAACCGAGTTGCAAGTACGAACCACGTTGCAAGTACGAACCACGTTGCAAGTACGAACCACGTTGTAAGTACGAACCACGTTGCAAGTACGAACCACGTTGTAAGTACGAACCACGTTGCAAGTACGAACCACGTTGTAAGTACGAACCCAGTTGCAAGTACGAACCACGTTGCAAGTACGAACCACGTTGCAAGTACGAACCACGTTGCAAGTACGAACCACGTTGCAAGTACGAACCACGTTGCAAGTACGAACCACGTTGCAAGTACGAACCCAGTTGCAAGTACGAACCACGTTGCAAGTACGAACCACGTTGCAAGTACGAATCACGTTGCAAGTACGAACCACGTTGCAAGTACGAACCACGTTGTAAGTACGAACCACGTTGCAAGTACGAACCACGTTGCAAGTACGAACCCAGTTGCAAGTACGAACCACGTTGCAAGTACGAACCACGTTGCAAGTACGAACCACGTTGCAAGTACGAACCACGTTGCAAGTACGAACCACGTTGCAAGTACGAACCACGTTGTAAGTACGAACCGAGTTGCAAGTACGAACCACGTTGAAGTACGAACCGAGTTGCAAGTACGAACCACGTTGCAAGTACGAACCACGTTGCAAGTACGAACCACGTTGTAAGTACGAACCACGTTGCAAGTACGAACCACGTTGTAAGTACGAACCACGTTGCAAGTACGAACCACGTTGTAAGTACGAACCACGTTGCAAGTACGAACCACGTTGTAAGTACGAACCCAGTTGCAAGTACGAACCACGTTGCAAGTACGAACCACGTTGCAAGTACGAACCACGTTGCAAGTACGAACCACGTTGCAAGTACGAACCACGTTGCAAGTACGAACCCAGTTGCAAGTACGAACCACGTTGCAAGTACGAACCACGTTGCAAGTACGAATCACGTTGCAAGTACGAACCACGTTGCAAGTACGAACCACGTTGTAAGTACGAACCACGTTGCAAGTACGAACCACGTTGCAAGTACGAACCACGTTGCAAGTACGAACCACGTTGCAAGTACGAACCACGTTGCAAGTACGAACCACGTTGCAAGTACGAACCACGTTGTAAGTACGAACCGAGTTGCAAGTACGAACCACGTTGCAAGTACGAACCACGTTGCAAGTACGAACCACGTTGTAAGTACGAACCACGTTGCAAGTACGAACCATGTTGTAAGTACGAACCACGTTGCAAGTACGAACCACGTTGTAAGTACGAACCCAGTTGCAAGTACGAACCACGTTGCAAGTACGAACCACGTTGCAAGTACGAACCACGTTGCAAGTACGAACCACGTTGCAAGTACGAACCACGTTGCAAGTACGAACCACGTTGCAAGTACGAACCCAGTTGCAAGTACGAACCACGTTGCAAGTACGAACCACGTTGCAAGTACGAATCACGTTGCAAGTACGAACCACGTTGCAAGTACGAACCACGTTGTAAGTACGAACCACGTTGCAAGTACGAACCACGTTGCAAGTACGAACCACGTTGCAAGTACGAACCACGTTGCAAGTACGAACCACGTTGCAAGTACGAACCACGTTGTAAGTACGAACCACGTTGCAAGTACGAACCACGTTGCAAGTACGAACCACGTTGCAAGTACGAACCACGTTGCAAGTACGAACCACGTTGCAAGTACGAACCACGTTGCAAGTACGAACCACGTTGTAAGTACGAACCGAGTTGCAAGTACGAACCACGTTGCAAGTACGAACCACGTTGCAAGTACGAACCACGTTGTAAGTACGAACCACGTTGCAAGTACGAACCACGTTGTAAGTACGAACCACGTTGCAAGTACGAACCACGTTGCAAGTACGAACCACGTTGCAAGTACGAACCACGTTGCAAGTACGAACCACGTTGCAAGTACGAACCACGTTGCAAGTACGAATCACGTTGCAAGTACGAACCACGTTGCAAGTACGAACCACGTTGCAAGTACGAACCACGTTGCAAGTACGAACCACGTTGTAAGTACGAACCCAGTTGCAAGTACGAACCACGTTGCAAGTACGAACCACGTTGCAAGTACGAACCACGTTGCAAGTACGAACCACGTTGCAAGTACGAACCACGTTGCAAGTACGAACCACGTTGCAAGTACGAACCCAGTTGCAAGTACGAACCACGTTGCAAGTACGAACCACGTTGCAAGTACGAACCACGTTGCAAGTACGAACCACGTTGCAAGTACGAACCACGTTGCAAGTACGAACCACGTTGCAAGTACGAACCACGTTGCAAGTACGAACCACGTTGCAAGTACGAACCACGTTGCAAGTACGAACCACGTTGCAAGTACGAACCACGTTGTAAGTACGAACCACGTTGCAAGTACGAACCACGTTGCAAGTACGAACCACGTTGCAAGTACGAACCACGTTGCAAGTACGAACCACGTTGCAAGTACGAACCACGTTGCAAGTACGAACCACGTTGCAAGTACGAACCACGTTGTAAGTACGAACCCAGTTGCAAGTACGAACCACGTTGCAAGTACGAACCACGTTGCAAGTACGAACCACGTTGCAAGTACGAACCACGTTGCAAGTACGAACCACGTTGCAAGTACGAACCACGTTGCAAGTACGAACCCAGTTGCAAGTACGAACCACGTTGCAAGTACGAATCACGTTGCAAGTACGAACCACGTTGCAAGTACGAACCACGTTGTAAGTACGAACCACGTTGCAAGTACGAACCACGTTGCAAGTACGAACCACGTTGCAAGTACGAACCACGTTGCAAGTACGAACCACGTTGCAAGTACGAACCACGTTGCAAGTACGAACCACGTTGCAAGTACGAACCACGTTGCAAGTACGAACCACGTTGCAAGTACGAACCACGTTGCAAGTACGAACCACGTTGCAAGTACGAACCACGTTGCAAGTACGAACCACGTTGCAAGTACGAACCACGTTGCAAGTACGAACCACGTTGCAAGTACGAACCACGTTGCAAGTACGAACCACGTTGCAAGTACGAACCACGTTGCAAGTACGAACCACGTTGCAAGTACGAGCCACGTTGCAAGTACGAACCACGTTGCAAGTACGAACCACGTTGCAAGTACGAACCACGTTGCAAGTACGAACCACGTTGCAAGTACGAATCACGTTGCAAGTACGAACCACGTTGCAAGTACGAACCACGTTGTAAGTACGAACCACGTTGCAAGTACGAACCACGTTGCAAGTACGAACCACGTTGCAAGTACGAACCACGTTGCAAGTACGAACCACGTTGCAAGTACGAACCACGTTGCAAGTACGAACCACGTTGTAAGTACGAACCCAGTTGCAAGTACGAACCACGTTGCAAGTACGAACCACGTTGCAAGTACGAACCACGTTGCAAGTACGAACCACGTTGCAAGTACGAACCACGTTGCAAGTACGAACCACGTTGCAAGTACGAACCACGTTGCAAGTACGAACCCAGTTGCAAGTACGAACCACGTTGCAAGTACGAACCACGTTGCAAGTACGAACCACGTTGCAAGTACGAACCACGTTGCAAGTACGAACCACGTTGTAAGTACGAACCACGTTGCAAGTACGAACCACGTTGCAAGTACGAACCACGTTGCAAGTACGAACCACGTTGCAAGTACGAACCACGTTGCAAGTACGAACCACGTTGTAAGTACGAACCAGTTGCAAGTACGAACCACGTTGCAAGTACGAACCACGTTGCAAGTACGAACCACGTTGCAAGTACGAACCACGTTGCAAGTACGAACCACGTTGTAAGTACGAACCACGTTGCAAGTACGAACCACGTTGTAAGTACGAACCACGTTGCAAGTACGAACCACGTTGCAAGTACGAACCACGTTGCAAGTACGAACCACGTTGCAAGTACGAACCACGTTGCAAGTACGAACCACGTTGCAAGTACGAACCACGTTGCAAGTACGAACCACGTTGCAAGTACGAACCACGTTGCAAGTACGAACCACGTTGCAAGTACGAACCACGTTGCAAGTACGAACCACGTTGCAAGTACGAACCACGTTGCAAGTACGAACCACGTTGTAAGTACGAACCACGTTGCAAGTACGAACCACGTTGCAAGTACGAACCACGTTGCAAGTACGAACCACGTTGCAAGTACGAACCACGTTGCAAGTACGAACCACGTTGCAAGTACGAACCACGTTGCAAGTACGAACCACGTTGCAAGTACGAACCACGTTGCAAGTACGAACCACGTTGCAAGTACGAACCACGTTGCAAGTACGAACCACGTTGCAAGTACGAACCACGTTGCAAGTACGAACCACGTTGCAAGTACGAACCACGTTGCAAGTACGAACCAGTTGCAAGTACGAACCACGTTGCAAGTACGAACCACGTTGCAAGTACGAACCACGTTGCAAGTACGAACCACGTTGCAAGTACGAACCACGTTGTAAGTACGAACCACGTTGCAAGTACGAACCACGTTGCAAGTACGAACCACGTTGCAAGTACGAACCACGTTGCAAGTACGAACCACGTTGCAAGTACGAACCACGTTGCAAGTACGAACCACGTTGCAAGTACGAACCACGTTGCAAGTACGAACCACGTTGCAAGTACGAACCACGTTGCAAGTACGAACCCACGTTGCAAGTACGAACCACGTTGCAAGTACGAACCACGTTGTAAGTACGAACCACGTTGCAAGTACGAACCACGTTGCAAGTACGAACCACGTTGCAAGTACGAACCACGTTGCAAGTACGAACCACGTTGCAAGTACGAACCACGTTGCAAGTACGAACCACGTTGTAAGTACGAACCGAGTTGCAAGTACGAACCACGTTGCAAGTACGAACCACGTTGCAAGTACGAACCACGTTGTAAGTACGAACCACGTTGCAAGTACGAACCACGTTGTAAGTACGAACCACGTTGCAAGTACGAACCACGTTGCAAGTACGAACCACGTTGCAAGTACGAACCCAGTTGCAAGTACGAACCACGTTGCAAGTAC
>CAUVYM010000234.1:0-19278 GCA_963556165.1 Tipula helvola
ATTCAAAACCTATTTTTAGAGGTAAGAATCATTTAAATCGGATCACTATAACATGCATAAAATGCAGATTTTAGATTTGGAAGCACTGTTTTATGTAAAAACCCTGGCAATTTTATCTGAAAATTAAATTTTCTGTGAAATTGGGCGAACTAATCAAGACAACAAAACGCCTTTCACATCAACTATTACTGGATTCAAAACCTATTTTTAGAGGTAAGAATCATTTAAATCGGATCACTATAACATGCATAAAATGCAGATTTTAGATTTGGAAGCACTGTTTTATGTAAAAACCCTGGCAATTTTATCTGAAAATTAAATTTTCTGTGAAATTGGGCGAACTAATCAAGGCAACAAAACGCCTTTTACATCAACTATTACTGGATTCAAAACCTATTTTTAGAGGTAAGAATCATTTAAATCGGATCACTATAACATGCATAAAATGCAGATTTAGATTTGAAGCACTGTTTTATGTAAAAACCCTGGCAATTTTATCTGAAAATTAAATTTTCTGTGAAATTGGGCGAACTAATCAAGGCAACAAAACGCCTTTTACATCAACTATTACTGGATTCAAAACCTATTTTTAGAGGTAAGAATCATTTAAATCGGATCACTATAACATGCATAAAATGCAGATTTTAGATTTGGAAGCACTGTTTTATGTAAAAACCCTGGCAATTTTATCTGAAAATTAAATTTTCTGTGAAATTGGGCGAACTAATCAAGGCAACAAAACGCCTTTTACATCAACTATTACTGGATTCAAAACCTATTTTTAGAGGTAAGAATCATTTAAATCGGATCACTATAACATGCATAAAATGCAGATTTAGATTTGAAAGCACTGTTTTATGTAAAAACCCTGGCAATTTTATCTGAAAATTAAATTTTCTGTGAAATTGGGCGAACTAATCAAGGCAACAAAACGCCTTTTACATCAACTATTACTGGATTCAAAACCTATTTTTAGAGGTAAGAATCATTTAAATCGGATCACTATAACATGCATAAAATGCAGATTTTAGATTTGGAAGCACTGTTTTATGTAAAAACCCTGGCAATTTTATCTGAAAATTAAATTTTCTGTGAAATTGGGCGAACTAATCAAGACAACAAAACGCCTTTCAAATCAACTATTACTGGATTCAAAACCTATTTTTAGAGGTAAGAAACATTTAAATCGGATCACTATAACATGCATA
Organism: Tipula helvola; assembly: GCA_963556165.1. Lineage (NCBI taxonomy): Eukaryota > Metazoa > Arthropoda > Insecta > Diptera > Tipulidae > Tipula > Tipula helvola. The sequence goes on from CAUVYM010000234.1 coordinate 1,209, forward strand.
AAATGCAGATTTTAGATTTGGAAGCACTGTTTTATGTAAAAACCCTGGCAATTTTATCTGAAAATTAAATTTTCTGTGAAATTGGGCGAACTAATCAAGGCAACAAAACGTCTTTCACATCAACTATTACTGGATTCAAAACCTATTTTTAGAGGTAAGAATCATTTAAATCGGATCACTATAACATGCATAAAATGCAGATTTTAGATTTGGAAGCACTGTTTTATGTAAAAACCCTGGCAATTTTATCTGAAAATTAAATTTTCTGTGAAATTGGGCGAACTAATCAAGACAACAAAACGCCTTTCACATCAACTATTACTGGATTCAAAACCTATTTTTAGAGGTAAGAAACATTTAAATCGGATCACTATAACATGCATAAAATGCAGATTTTAGATTTGGAAGCACTGTTTTATGTAAAAACCCTGGCAATTTTATCTGAAAATTAAATTTTCTGTGAAATTGGGCGAACTAATCAAGGCAACAAAACGCCTTTTACATCAACTATTACTGGATTCAAAACCTATTTTTAGAGGTAAGAATCATTTAAATCGGATCACTATAACATGCATAAAATGCAGATTTTAGATTTGGAAGCACTGTTTTATGTAAAAACCCTGGCAATTTTATCTGAAAATTAAATTTTCTGTGAAATTGGGCGAACTAATCAAGGCAACAAAACGCCTTTTACATCAACTATTACTGGATTCAAAACCTATTTTTAGAGGTAAGAATCACTTAAATCGGATCACTATAACATGCATAAAATGCAGATTTAGATTTGAAAGCACTGTTTTATGTAAAAACCCTGGCAATTTTATCTGAAAATTAAATTTTCTGTGAAATTGGGCGAACTAATCAAGGCAACAAAACGCCTTTTACATCAACTATTACTGGATTCAAAACCTATTTTTAGAGGTAAGAATCATTTAAATCGGATCACTATAACATGCATAAAATGCAGATTTTAGATTTGGAAGCACTGTTTTATGTAAAAACCCTGGCAATTTTATCTGAAAATTAAATTTTCTGTGAAATTGGGCGAACTAATCAAGGCAACAAAACGCCTTTTACATCAACTATTACTGGATTCAAAACCTATTTTTAGAGGTAAGAATCATTTAAATCGGATCACTATAACATGCATAAAATGCAGATTTTAGATTTGGAAGCACTGTTTTATGTAAAAACCCTGGCAATTGTATCTGAAAATTAAATTTTCTGTGAAATTGGGCGAACTAATCAAGGCAACAAAACGCCTTTTACATCAACTATTACTGGATTCAAAACCTATTTTTAGAGGTAAGAATCATTTAAATCGGATCACTATAACATGCATAAAATGCAGATTTTAGATTTGGAAGCACTGTTTTATGTAAAAACCCTGGCAATTTTATCTGAAAATTAAATTTTCTGTGAAATTGGGCGAACTAATCAAGACAACAAAACGCCTTTCACATCAAATATTACTGGATTCAAAACCTATTTTTAGAGGTAAGAATCATTTAAATCGGATCACTATAACATGCATAAAATGCAGATTTTAGATTTGGAAGCACTGTTTTATGTAAAAACCCTGGCAATTTTATCTGAAAATTAAATTTTCTGTGAAATTGGGCGAACTAATCAAGGCAACAAAACGCCTTTTACATCAACTATTACTGGATTCAAAACCTATTTTTAGAGGTAAGAATCATTTAAATCGGATCACTATAACATGCATAAAATGCAGATTTTAGATTTGGAAGCACTGTTTTATGTAAAAACCCTGGCAATTTTATCTGAAAATTAAATTTTCTGTGAAATTGGGCGAACTAATCAAGGCAACAAAACGCCTTTCACATCAACTATTACTGGATTCAAAACCTATTTTTAGAGGTAAGAATCATTTAAATCGGATCACTATAACATGCATAAAATGCAGATTTTAGATTTGGAAGCACTGTTTTATGTAAAAACCCTGGCAATTTTATCTGAAAATTAAATTTTCTGTGAAATTGGGCGAACTAATCAAGACAACAAAACGCCTTTCACATCAACTATTACTGGATTCAAAACCTATTTTTAGAGGTAAGAAACATTTAAATCGGATCACTATAACATGCATAAAATGCAGATTTTAGATTTGGAAGCACTGTTTTATGTAAAAACCCTGGCAATTTTATCTGAAAATTAAATTTTCTGTGAAATTGGGCGAACTAATCAAGGCAACAAAACGCCTTTTACATCAACTATTACTGGATTCAAAACCTATTTTTAGAGGTAAGAATCATTTAAATCGGATCACTATAACATGCATAAAATGCAGATTTTAGATTTGGAAGCACTGTTTTATGTAAAAACCCTGGCAATTTTATCTGAAAATTAAATTTTCTGTGAAATTGGGCGAACTAATCAAGACAACAAAACGCCTTTCACATCAACTATTACTGGATTCAAAACCTATTTTTAGAGGTAAGAATCATTTAAATCGGATCACTATAACATGCATAAAATGCAGATTTTAGATTTGGAAGCACTGTTTTATGTAAAAACCCTGGCAATTTTATCTGAAAATTAAATTTTCTGTGAAATTGGGCGAACTAATCAAGGCAACAAAACGCCTTTTACATCAACTATTACTGGATTCAAAACCTATTTTTAGAGGTAAGAATCATTTAAATCGGATCACTATAACATGCATAAAATGCAGATTTTAGATTTGGAAGCACTGTTTTATGTAAAAACCCTGGCAATTTTATCTGAAAATTAAATTTTCTGTGAAATTGGGCGAACTAATCAAGACAACAAAACGCCTTTCACATCAACTATTACTGGATTCAAAACCTATTTTTAGAGGTAAGAAACATTTAAATCGGATCACTATAACATGCATAAAATGCAGATTTTAGATTTGGAAGCACTGTTTTATGTAAAAACCCTGGCAATTTTATCTGAAAATTAAATTTTCTGTGAAATTGGGCGAACTAATCAAGGCAACAAAACGCCTTTTACATCAACTATTACTGGATTCAAAACCTATTTTTAGAGGTAAGAATCATTTAAATCGGATCACTATAACATGCATAAAATGCAGATTTTAGATTTGGAAGCACTGTTTTATGTAAAAACCCTGGCAATTTTATCTGAAAATTAAATTTTCTGTGAAATTGGGCGAACTAATCAAGGCAACAAAACGCCTTTTACATCAACTATTACTGGATTCAAAACCTATTTTTAGAGGTAAGAATCATTTAAATCGGATCACTATAACATGCATAAAATGCAGATTTTAGATTTGGAAGCACTGTTTTATGTAAAAACCCTGGCAATTTTATCTGAAAATTAAATTTTCTGTGAAATTGGGCGAACTAATCAAGACAACAAAACGCCTTTCACATCAACTATTACTGGATTCAAAACCTATTTTTAGAGGTAAGAATCATTTAAATCGGATCACTATAACATGCATAAAATGCAGATTTTAGATTTGGAAGCACTGTTTTATGTAAAAACCCTGGCAATTTTATCTGAAAATTAAATTTTCTGTGAAATTGGGCGAACTAATCAAGGCAACAAAACGCCTTTTACATCAACTATTACTGGATTCAAAACCTATTTTTAGAGGTAAGAATCATTTAAATCGGATCACTATAACATGCATAAAATGCAGATTTTAGATTTGGAAGCACTGTTTTATGTAAAAACCCTGGCAATTTTATCTGAAAATTAAATTTTCTGTGAAATTGGGCGAACTAATCAAGACAACAAAACGCCTTTCACATCAACTATTACTGGATTCAAAACCTATTTTTAGAGGTAAGAAACATTTAAATCGGATCACTATAACATGCATAAAATGCAGATTTTAGATTTGGAAGCACTGTTTTATGTAAAAACCCTGGCAATTTTATCTGAAAATTAAATTTTCTGTGAAATTGGGCGAACTAATCAAGGCAACAAAACGCCTTTTACATCAACTATTACTGGATTCAAAACCTATTTTTAGAGGTAAGAATCATTTAAATCGGATCACTATAACATGCATAAAATGCAGATTTTAGATTTGGAAGCACTGTTTTATGTAAAAACCCTGGCAATTTTATCTGAAAATTAAATTTTCTGTGAAATTGGGCGAACTAATCAAGGCAACAAAACGCCTTTTACATCAACTATTACTGGATTCAAAACCTATTTTTAGAGGTAAGAATCATTTAAATCGGATCACTATAACATGCATAAAATGCAGATTTTAGATTTGGAAGCACTGTTTTATGTAAAAACCCTGGCAATTTTATCTGAAAATTAAATTTTCTGTGAAATTGGGCGAACTAATCAAGACAACAAAACGCCTTTTACATCAACTATTACTGGATTCAAAACCTATTTTTAGAGGTAAGAAACATTTAAATCGGATCACTATAACATGCATAAAATGCAGATTTTAGATTTGGAAGCACTGTTTTATGTAAAAACCCTGGCAATTTTATCTGAAAATTAAATTTTCTGTGAAATTGGGCGAACTAATCAAGACAACAAAACGCCTTTCACATCAACTATTACTGGATTCAAAACCTATTTTTAGAGGTAAGAAACATTTAAATCGGATCACTATAACATGCATAAAATGCAGATTTTAGATTTGGAAGCACTGTTTTATGTAAAAACCCTGGCAATTTTATCTGAAAATTAAATTTTCTGTGAAATTGGGCGAACTAATCAAGGCAACAAAACGCCTTTTACATCAACTATTACTGGATTCAAAACCTATTTTTAGAGGTAAGAATCATTTAAATCGGATCACTATAACATGCATAAAATGCAGATTTTAGATTTGGAAGCACTGTTTTATGTAAAAACCCTGGCAATTTTATCTGAAAATTAAATTTTCTGTGAAATTGGGCGAACTAATCAAGACAACAAAACGCCTTTCACATCAACTATTACTGGATTCAAAACCTATTTTTAGAGGTAAGAAACATTTAAATCGGATCACTATAACATGCATAAAATGCAGATTTTAGATTTGGAAGCACTGTTTTATGTAAAAACCCTGGCAATTTTATCTGAAAATTAAATTTTCTGTGAAATTGGGCGAACTAATCAAGGCAACAAAACGCCTTTCACATCAACTATTACTGGATTCAAAACCTATTTTTAGAGGTAAGAATCATTTAAATCGGATCACTATAACATGCATAAAATGCAGATTTTAGATTTGGAAGCACTGTTTTATGTAAAAACCCTGGCAATTTTATCTGAAAATTAAATTTTCTGTGAAATTGGGCGAACTAATCAAGACAACAAAACGCCTTTCACATCAACTATTACTGGATTCAAAACCTATTTTTAGAGGTAAGAAACATTTAAATCGGATCACTATAACATGCATAAAATGCAGATTTTAGATTTGGAAGCACTGTTTTATGTAAAAACCCTGGCAATTTTATCTGAAAATTAAATTTTCTGTGAAATTGGGCGAACTAATCAAGACAACAAAACGCCTTTCACATCAACTATTACTGGATTCAAAACCTATTTTTAGAGGTAAGAAACATTTAAATCGGATCACTATAACATGCATAAAATGCAGATTTTAGATTTGGAAGCACTGTTTTATGTAAAAACCCTGGCAATTTTATCTGAAAATTAAATTTTCTGTGAAATTGGGCGAACTAATCAAGGCAACAAAACGCCTTTTACATCAACTATTACTGGATTCAAAACCTATTTTTAGAGGTAAGAAACATTTAAATCGGATCACTATAACATGCATAAAATGCAGATTTTAGATTTGGAAGCACTGTTTTATGTAAAAACCCTGGCAATTTTATCTGAAAATTAAATTTTCTGTGAAATTGGGCGAACTAATCAAGACAACAAAACGCCTTTCACATCAACTATTACTGGATTCAAAACCTATTTTTAGAGGTAAGAATCATTTAAATCGGATCACTATAACATGCATAAAATGCAGATTTTAGATTTGGAAGCACTGTTTTATGTAAAAACCCTGGCAATTTTATCTGAAAATTAAATTTTCTGTGAAATTGGGCGAACTAATCAAGACAACAAAACGCCTTTCACATCAACTATTACTGGATTCAAAACCTATTTTTAGAGGTAAGAAACATTTAAATCGGATCACTATAACATGCATAAAATGCAGATTTTAGATTTGGAAGCACTGTTTTATGTAAAAACCCTGGCAATTTTATCTGAAAATTAAATTTTCTGTGAAATTGGGCGAACTAATCAAGACAACAAAACGCCTTTCACATCAACTATTACTGGATTCAAAACCTATTTTTAGAGGTAAGAATCATTTAAATCGGATCACTATAACATGCATAAAATGCAGATTTTAGATTTGGAAGCACTGTTTTATGTAAAAACCCTGGCAATTTTATCTGAAAATTAAATTTTCTGTGAAATTGGGCGAACTAATCAAGACAACAAAACGCCTTTCACATCAACTATTACTGGATTCAAAACCTATTTTTAGAGGTAAGAAACATTTAAATCGGATCACTATAACATGCATAAAATGCAGATTTTAGATTTGGAAGCACTGTTTTATGTAAAAACCCTGGCAATTTTATCTGAAAATTAAATTTTCTGTGAAATTGTGTTACGACCGCCCGTGTGGTCGTAAGCACTGAAAGGAAATTTTTTTTTTATAAATTGTCCCGCGTTTCATGTAGGTGTACTATATTTTTTTTTCATGCTTATCTATGCTGCGTTTTTACTTTATTGGATTGTTTTTGTTGTGAACATATTTTTGTTTACAAATTATTGTATATGAAATATGAATCATGAGTAAAGCGAAATTGGAAAAAAGAATAAAATTTTGTTATGCGTAAAGTCGTGATCGTGACGCGCTGGGGTTTTGTATATACATTTGTGTATATACATATCGGGGTACGGTTGTACTACGCGTGGCGTTTTGTGTCTTGTCCCGTTGAGCTGATTTTTTTTTCTTTTGGTTTTGGTTGGTGGTATGATCCTACGGGATTTGAAAATGTTCGGGTGGCGTGATTTTATTTTTTATTTTTTTTTCTTCGGCCATCGGGTTTTTGTTTTTTTGGGAAATCGTTTTTTTTTTGAAGAGAAGACAGTCTAGTTTTGATTTTAAAATAAGAAAGTCTGTTGTGAAATATATAAAAAAAAAAAAAAAAGAAGTATATAAAAAGTCTAGTTTGTAACTTTGTTTAAAGAGTTTTTTTTTTTGAAGTTTTTTTTCGAGATAGTCGATGTGATTTTATTTTCAATTGTTTGTAATTAATAATAAAAATAAAGATATACAGTTCAGTTATCAGTGGTGATAAAAAAATTGAAATACGTTAGAACTAAACTAAAGAGATTCTGTTACCTATATTAAGATTGATGTATAAAACTTTAATAAGTTATAAAAAGTATTCGTGTCTGTTTTTTTTATAAATAAAATAATAATTATATAAGTTTAAGTTAATAAGCTTGTAAACTAAATAAAACATTGTATAAATAAAACTCAGGTCGAGTTATAATGTGATAATCGACCTTGAATATAAGGAATCTGATTTGTAATGAAATAAATCTGTATCGAACTAAAACAAAAAAAAATGTAAAACTGATAAATGCAGGAATAAAATTATAAAGCATATCACATAAAAAAATTAATAATAATAAATATAAAATATAAGTTTTTTTTTTGAAAATAAATAAAAAAAAAATAAAAACAAAAGTTTCCTGTTTTGTTTGTATCTCGTGATTTTGGTGGTGAAGTCTAAAAGTTGTTTTGGGTGATATTGACCAATGGTTGGCGTTGAAATAGTATTTACTGATACTGTACTTGTACTGATTGAAATAGTACATCTTGCTAAAGAGTGATTATACTCATTGCCTGCGACAATATTTCGTCACAGAGATAAGATTCGAAAAAAAAATAGAATCATAGTAATCAGACACATTGGTTGGTGTTTGTCGGCGAAGAGTGAGTTTGTGGCAGCAGACCTGCCAATCAAGCGGGTCGGGGTTCGTGTTTGAGGGGGCAGCTGCATCGTTTCCTGCGTCGGCGCTGTGCTTGTGGTCGGGCAGCTCATTTGTGGGTGGGATGTTCAGGTAAGGTGGTTTTTAAGAGAAAATAAATAACTGTCTTAAAACCACCGCGTGAATTTTTGTTTTCTTAATTTTTTCCTCTAACTGGACTGTTGGGGTTTGTTTCATTATTATATTTTTTTTTTTTTTTTCATTATATGTCATAACGTTGATTTTCAGATTCCGTGGGGTGTACGGACCGTACCACCCACCAGAAAACCGAAAATCATCTCAACATTTTTCTTCGTTATTTACATATTTCCATTTTTCCTAATAAATTTTATTTTTTCAATGCAACTTCGATAGTTTTCTTTTATTCTTCATTTTTTTTTTTCAATTGAGTTCCGTTTGCGTATGATTCAAATTTTTTATTACTGGTTTTTTTTTTATTTTCAACAAGTGTGTGCAGTGTATTGATCGTTATTTTTGTGCCTCTACTCACCATGTGCGAGTAGATTTTCGTTGTGATCGCGTGAGGATGGGCGGCCTTATGCTGACCTAGGCCTTGAGCAGGGTCGCCGGAGTGGCACCGGCGTCCCTGTCGAACGCAAATTTTGTTTTTATGATTATCTACCACTGTGGTCGTGGCACAGTAGAATAATTTTCTTGTCCCCTTCGTTTTATCTCTATGCGGTTTTCAAGCATAGTAATATGTCTGGTAACCCCCACGCCTAGCGGCGAGCTTCAGCCAGTGCAATACCGCAACCAGACCTCTATTGCTATGTTCTGTTTAACAAAATCCCTTTTGGGGGATTTTGTTACAGTGGCGCCCAAAAATGGGGGCGTATTAGAATACCATTTTAGTATCCATTGCTTGTCGTAAGAGGCGACTAAACGGTTGGAGGTCGGACTAACAACCACCTCCGTAAAAATTAGACATGTTTTCCATAGTTTTCTTAAATCTTCTTAATTTTTTTTCTTTTTGCTGATGTAATTGTTTATTTTGTTAGATCCGTTTCATTTTTTTTTCCCTGTTCTTGAGGTACCGATTCTGGCACTCACTTCTACATCCGCTTTTTGCGTTCGAATTAGGGTGAGAGGTCAGATCGATTCTTTCAAGTTCAGGCAGTAAAGTTCAAATATCTTGTTTTCAAATTTTTTATTTTTTTTCTCTGTCTTTGAGAGTGGTGATTCCGGGATCCACTTCTACTTCTGCCTTTGGGGTATTCGACTTTAGAGTGCGATTTCGGATCATCAATCTTGAAAATGGATTTAGAACTTCTTTGTTTTCCTTTCTTCCGTGATGAATCAGTTACACCAGCGCAAAGATTTCGTTTATTCCGAAAACTTTTATTTTTCTAAAATTTTTTTTAATTTCTTTTATTTTTTTTTGTAAATATTTAGCCCAAGCGTTGGGGGCGTATCAAGAATACCACGTTAGTAACCATTGCTTGTCGTAAGAGGCGACTAAACGGTTGGAGGTTGGTCTAACAAGCCACCTCTGTAAAATTCGACATGTTACAATAGCTTATTACAGTATTCTTACCTTTAAATTTCTTTCTCTTTCAATCTTTTTGCTTATGCAATTGGTCTTTATTAAATCAGTTTTATATTCTTTTGTTGTCTCTGTTCTTTAAGTGCCGATTCTGACATTCATTCCTACATCCGCTTGTTGCGTTGAATTAGTGTGTAAGGTCGGATAGGTTCCTTGTAGTCAGAAAGTCGAGTTCAAGTGGTTTCTTTTATTTCTCCTTCTGTTTTTGGGAGTGGTGTCCGTGATCCACTACTACTTCTGCCTTTGTGGTATTTGACTTTAGAGTGAGATTTCGGCTCATCATTCTTGAAGGCAGACGTAAAGCTCAACTTTGTTTTCTCTTTCCGTTTTGGGACAATTGCATCAGTAACTTGTCATTATTTCATTTCAAATATTTTTTATTTTTTTTTCCTCAGTTCAATTTCATTCTTTAGTTTTATTGGTAGTTATAGTTTTAGTTTATTGTTTAGTGCAGTGTTGCCATACAATTTCTAAGAAAATTATTTTGAGTGCAGTGTTGCCATATAGTTTAAAGTTTATTTCTTTATTTTATTTTTTTTTGGGATTTAGTTTTAGTTTTTTCAGTTATTTTTATTATTAATTAGTTTTCCTAGTTCAGCTTAGGTATTTAAGTGAAATTTTTATGTATTTAATTTTACTTAATGGGTAGGTTCAAATGAACTCCATTTATTACAAAATATTCCATATAAGACAAAAATTCTCTATAAAATCAAATTTTTCTATACGACACAATCCCTATAAGACAAATGATCTTTCATTTTTTTTTTTTTTTTTTTTTGGTACTGAAATTTGGAACGATACAGAGAAGATTAGCATGGCTCCTGTGCAAGGATGACACGCAAGGTCGTGAAGCGTTCCACATTTTTGTTCTTTAGATAATTTTTTTATTTAGTTTTAGGTGTCTGTTACTTTAGTTTGTAGGTTTATGGTTAGTACCATTTATTTAAAAATAAATTATACAACATTTTCTCTATTAGACGCAATTTCCTGATATGACAAAATTTCCCTATATGAACAAAATTTTCTTATTATGACATAGTCTATATAATACAAATTAAACTTGTAAATTTTTTTTTCTTTTCGTTATTTTTATCATTATTATTAGTTAATAGTTTCTTTCATTTATAAATTTATTTGGGGTAATTAATTTTCTTATAATTAATTAGTAATTTAATTGGGGTTATTATTTAGATATATTTTTTATTCTCTTTCTTTTATATTAATTTTTTTTTTGATTACTTTAATATTTGGTTTTGTTAGTTTTATATATATTTTGAAATTTAAATTTTTTTTTTCCTTCCGCCACTTCAATTTTTTCTCTTCAATTGTTAATTCTCCTGTTATTTAAGAAAATGTGTCCAGTTTAAATTCTTCAAGTGACAATTCGGTTCTACATAGTGATCTTAACTCTTCAGCTTTTCAGGACGATGAATATGTTCAACAGATCAATCGAGTACAACAATTAAAAGATTGTGATCACAACTTCAAAATTCGTGATAATAAACTCTTGATCTTACCTTCCTACGCTTCTCGTTATACGTCCACTGATTTGTCTGAATGGAAGTTAGTAGTTCCGTTGTCCTTGACTGCAAACTTAATTGAACTGGCTCATTCTTCTCCTACTTCTGCTCATATGGGTATTAAAAAAACTGTAGAACGACTTCAGCGGCAATTTTTCTGGTTTGGTATGACTAAACAAATCAAACTTTTCATCTCTAATTGTTTACAATGCAAGATGAATAAGCCTGTAAATTTTAGCACTCAACCTTTGATGGGTTCTCAAACTGAGTCTACCAGACCTTTTGAAAAATTGTTCGTTGATTTCCTTGGACCTTATCCTCGCTCCAAACGAGGTAATACCTGTATCGCTATAGTGTTGGATCATTATTCAAAGTTTGTTCTAGTCAAGCCTTTGCGAGAAGCTTCCGCCTCTTCTCTGTGTAACTTTTTGGAAAATGAGGTGTTTTTACTTTTCTCTGTGCCTGCAGTGATTACTTCTGATAATGGCAAACAATTTCTATCTCACTTATTTAAAGATCTTTTAAAAAAATATAATGTTGATCATATACGTACTCCTATTTACTCTCCTCAAAGCAACGCTTCTGAGAGAGTTAATCGGACGTTACTGTCTAGTATTCGTTCTTATCTTGATGATCATGCACATAATGAATGGGATTGCCATCTCTCTGAAATCACTGCAGCATTGCGAAATGTTAAACACGACGTCACGAATTTTTCTCCTCACTATTTGGTCTTTGGTCAACACATGTCATTAAACGGTTCAGATTATGCTTTACGTAAACTTTTATCTCCTCAGGATGATAACGAAATACATGTGTTGTCCAAATCTAATAGATTAAATCTTATTCGTGATCAAATAACTCATTACCTGAAAGTTGCACATGAGAAATCAGCTGTTCGATATAATTTGCGTAGTAAAACTAGGAATTTCCTGCCTAATCAACCTGTGTTTGTCCGATCCTTCGCACAAAGTAGTGCTCCGGATAGATTTTCTGCAAAGTTAGCTGCTAAGTTTATTCCTGCTTTTATCACTGATAAAATCGGAACAGTCTCTTATAATATCAGAAATCTTGATGGAAAACCTTTGGGCGTGTATCATGCCAAGGATATACGATTGTAGCAAATTATTAGTGAAATATTTTTTCCCTTTCCATCTTACTTTCATGCCTGGCTTTGAGACCTGTTCTCGGGTGTGAGTCGTCCCCACGTTTGTTACGACCGCCCGTGTGGTCGTAAGCACTGAAAGGAAATTTTTTTTTTATAAATTGTCCCGCGTTTCATGTAGGTGTACTATATTTTTTTTTCATGCTTATCTATGCTGCGTTTTTACTTTATTGGATTGTTTTTGTTGTGAACATATTTTTGTTTACAAATTATTGTATATGAAATATGAATCATGAGTAAAGCGAAATTGGAAAAAAGAATAAAATTTTGTTATGCGTAAAGTCGTGATCGTGACGCGCTGGGGTTTTGTATATACATTTGTGTATATACATATCGGGGTACGGTTGTACTACGCGTGGCGTTTTGTGTCTTGTCCCGTTGAGCTGATTTTTTTTTCTTTTGGTTTTGGTTGGTGGTATGATCCTACGGGATTTGAAAATGTTCGGGTGGCGTGATTTTATTTTTTATTTTTTTTTCTTCGGCCATCGGGTTTTTGTTTTTTTGGGAAATCGTTTTTTTTTTTGAAGAGAAGACAGTCTAGTTTTGATTTTAAAATAAGAAAGTCTGTTGTGAAATATATAAAAAAAAAAAAAAAAGAAGTATATAAAAAGTCTAGTTTGTAACTTTGTTTAAAGAGTTTTTTTTTTTGAAGTTTTTTTTCGAGATAGTCGATGTGATTTTATTTTCAATTGTTTGTAATTAATAATAAAAATAAAGATATACAGTTCAGTTATCAGTGGTGATAAAAAAATTGAAATACGTTAGAACTAAACTAAAGAGATTCTGTTACCTATATTAAGATTGATGTATAAAACTTTAATAAGTTATAAAAAGTATTCGTGTCTGTTTTTTTTATAAATAAAATAATAATTATATAAGTTTAAGTTAATAAGCTTGTAAACTAAATAAAACATTGTATAAATAAAACTCAGGTCGAGTTATAATGTGATAATCGACCTTGAATATAAGGAATCTGATTTGTAATGAAATAAATCTGTATCGAACTAAAACAAAAAAAAATGTAAAACTGATAAATGCAGGAATAAAATTATAAAGCATATCACATAAAAAAATTAATAATAATAAATATAAAATATAAGTTTTTTTTTTGAAAATAAATAAAAAAAAAATAAAAACAAAAGTTTCCTGTTTTGTTTGTATCTCGTGATTTTGGTGGTGAAGTCTAAAAGTTGTTTTGGGTGATATTGACCAATGGTTGGCGTTGAAATAGTATTTACTGATACTGTACTTGTACTGATTGAAATAGTACATCTTGCTAAAGAGTGATTATACTCATTGCCTGCGACAATATTTCGTCACAGAGATAAGATTCGAAAAAAAAATAGAATCATAGTAATCAGACACATTGGTTGGTGTTTGTCGGCGAAGAGTGAGTTTGTGGCAGCAGACCTGCCAATCAAGCGGGTCGGGGTTCGTGTTTGAGGGGGCAGCTGCATCGTTTCCTGCGTCGGCGCTGTGCTTGTGGTCGGGCAGCTCATTTGTGGGTGGGATGTTCAGGTAAGGTGGTTTTTAAGAGAAAATAAATAACTGTCTTAAAACCACCGCGTGAATTTTTGTTTTCTTAATTTTTTCCTCTAACTGGACTGTTGGGGTTTGTTTCATTATTATATTTTTTTTTTTTTTTCATTATATGTCATAACGTTGATTTTCAGATTCCGTGGGGTGTACGGACCGTACCACCCACCAGAAAACCGAAAATCATCTCAACATTTTTCTTCGTTATTTACATATTTCCATTTTTCCTAATAAATTTTATTTTTTCAATGCAACTTCGATAGTTTTCTTTTATTCTTCATTTTTTTTTTTCAATTGAGTTCCGTTTGCGTATGATTCAAATTTTTTATTACTGGTTTTTTTTTTATTTTCAACAAGTGTGTGCAGTGTATTGATCGTTATTTTTGTGCCTCTACTCACCATGTGCGAGTAGATTTTCGTTGTGATCGCGTGAGGATGGGCGGCCTTATGCTGACCTAGGCCTTGAGCAGGGTCGCCGGAGTGGCACCGGCGTCCCTGTCGAACGCAAATTTTGTTTTTATGATTATCTACCACTGTGGTCGTGGCACAGTAGAATAATTTTCTTGTCCCCTTCGTTTTATCTCTATGCGGTTTTCAAGCATAGTAATATGTCTGGTAACCCCCACGCCTAGCGGCGAGCTTCAGCCAGTGCAATACCGCAACCAGACCTCTATTGCTATGTTCTGTTTAACAAAATCCCTTTTGGGGGATTTTGTTACAATTGGGCGAACTAATCAAGGCAACAAAACGCCTTTTACATCAACTATTACTGGATTCAAAACCTATTTTTAGAGGTAAGAAACATTTAAATCGGATCACTATAACATGCATAAAATGCAGATTTTAGATTTGGAAGCACTGTTTTATGTAAAAACCCTGGCAATTTTATCTGAAAATTAAATTTTCTGTGAAATTGGGCGAACTAATCAAGACAACAAAACGCCTTTCACATCAACTATTACTGGATTCAAAACCTATTTTTAGAGGTAAGAATCATTTAAATCGGATCACTATAACATGCATAAAATGCAGATTTTAGATTTGGAAGCACTGTTTTATGTAAAAACCCTGGCAATTTTATCTGAAAATTAAATTTTCTGTGAAATTGGGCGAACTAATCAAGACAACAAAACGCCTTTCACATCAACTATTACTGGATTCAAAACCTATTTTTAGAGGTAAGAAACATTTAAATCGGATCACTATAACATGCATAAAATGCAGATTTTAGATTTGGAAGCACTGTTTTATGTAAAAACCCTGGCAATTTTATCTGAAAATTAAATTTTCTGTGAAATTGGGCGAACTAATCAAGACAACAAAACGCCTTTCACATCAACTATTACTGGATTCAAAACCTATTTTTAGAGGTAAGAATCATTTAAATCGGATCACTATAACATGCATAAAATGCAGATTTTAGATTTGGAAGCACTGTTTTATGTAAAAACCCTGGCAATTTTATCTGAAAATTAAATTTTCTGTGAAATTGGGCGAACTAATCAAGACAACAAAACGCCTTTCACATCAACTATTACTGGATTCAAAACCTATTTTTAGAGGTAAGAAACATTTAAATCGGATCACTATAACATGCATAAAATGCAGATTTTAGATTTGGAAGCACTGTTTTATGTAAAAACCCTGGCAATTTTATCTGAAAATTAAATTTTCTGTGAAATTGGGCGAACTAATCAAGGCAACAAAACGCCTTTTACATCAACTATTACTGGATTCAAAACCTATTTTTAGAGGTAAGAATCATTTAAATCGGATCACTATAACATGCATAAAATGCAGATTTTAGATTTGGAAGCACTGTTTTATGTAAAAACCCTGGCAATTTTATCTGAAAATTAAATTTTCTGTGAAATTGGGCGAACTAATCAAGGCAACAAAACGCCTTTTACATCAACTATTACTGGATTCAAAACCTATTTTTAGAGGTAAGAAACATTTAAATCGGATCACTATAACATGCATAAAATGCAGATTTTAGATTTGGAAGCACTGTTTTATGTAAAAACCCTGGCAATTTTATCTGAAAATTAAATTTTCTGTGAAATTGGGCGAACTAATCAAGACAACAAAACGCCTTTCACATCAACTATTACTGGATTCAAAACCTATTTTTAGAGGTAAGAATCATTTAAATCGGATCACTATAACATGCATAAAATGCAGATTTTAGATTTGGAAGCACTGTTTTATGTAAAAACCCTGGCAATTTTATCTGAAAATTAAATTTTCTGTGAAATTGGGCGAACTAATCAAGACAACAAAACGCCTTTCACATCAACTATTACTGGATTCAAAACCTATTTTTAGAGGTAAGAAACATTTAAATCGGATCACTATAACATGCATAAAATGCAGATTTTAGATTTGGAAGCACTGTTTTATGTAAAAACCCTGGCAATTTTATCTGAAAATTAAATTTTCTGTGAAATTGGGCGAACTAATCAAGACAACAAAACGCCTTTCACATCAACTATTACTGGATTCAAAACCTATTTTTAGAGGTAAGAATCATTTAAATCGGATCACTATAACATGCATAAAATGCAGATTTTAGATTTGGAAGCACTGTTTTATGTAAAAACCCTGGCAATTTTATCTGAAAATTAAATTTTCTGTGAAATTGGGCGAACTAATCAAGACAACAAAACGCCTTTCACATCAACTATTACTGGATTCAAAACCTATTTTTAGAGGTAAGAAACATTTAAATCGGATCACTATAACATGCATAAAATGCAGATTTTAGATTTGGAAGCACTGTTTTATGTAAAAACCCTGGCAATTTTATCTGAAAATTAAATTTTCTGTGAAATTGGGCGAACTAATCAAGGCAACAAAACGCCTTTTACATCAACTATTACTGGATTCAAAACCTATTTTTAGAGGTAAGAATCATTTAAATCGGATCACTATAACATGCATAAAATGCAGATTTTAGATTTGGAAGCACTGTTTTATGTAAAAACCCTGGCAATTTTATCTGAAAATTAAATTTTCTGTGAAATTGGGCGAACTAATCAAGGCAACAAAACGTCTTTTACATCAACTATTACTGGATTCAAAACCTATTTTTAGAGGTAAGAAACATTTAAATCGGATCACTATAACATGCATAAAATGCAGATTTTAGATTTGGAAGCACTGTTTTATGTAAAAACCCTGGCAATTTTATCTGAAAATTAAATTTTCTGTGAAATTGGGCGAACTAATCAAGACAACAAAACGCCTTTCACATCAACTATTACTGGATTCAAAACCTATTTTTAGAGGTAAGAATCATTTAAATCGGATCACTATAACATGCATAAAATGCAGATTTTAGATTTGGAAGCACTGTTTTATGTAAAAACCCTGGCAATTTTATCTGAAAATTAAATTTTCTGTGAAATTGGGCGAACTAATCAAGACAACAAAACGCCTTTCACATCAACTATTACTGGATTCAAAACCTATTTTTAGAGGTAAGAAACATTTAAATCGGATCACTATAACATGCATAAAATGCAGATTTTAGATTTGGAAGCACTGTTTTATGTAAAAACCCTGGCAATTTTATCTGAAAATTAAATTTTCTGTGAAATTGGGCGAACTAATCAAGGCAACAAAACGCCTTTTACATCAACTATTACTGGATTCAAAACCTATTTTTAGAGGTAAGAAACATTTAAATCGGATCACTATAACATGCATAAAATGCAGATTTTAGATTTGGAAGCACTGTTTTATGTAAAAACCCTGGCAATTTTATCTGAAAATTAAATTTTCTGTGAAATTGGGCGAACTAATCAAGACAACAAAACGCCTTTCACATCAACTATTACTGGATTCAAAACCTATTTTTAGAGGTAAGAATCATTTAAATCGGATCACTATAACATGCATAAAATGCAGATTTTAGATTTGGAAGCACTGTTTTATGTAAAAACCCTGGCAATTTTATCTGAAAATTAAATTTTCTGTGAAATTGGGCGAACTAATCAAGGCAACAAAACGCCTTTTACATCAACTATTACTGGATTCAAAACCTATTTTTAGAGGTAAGAATCATTTAAATCGGATCACTATAACATGCATAAAATGCAGATTTTAGATTTGGAAGCACTGTTTTATGTAAAAACCCTGGCAATTTTATCTGAAAATTAAATTTTCTGTGAAATTGGGCGAACTAATCAAGGCAACAAAACGCCTTTTACATCAACTATTACTGGATTCAAAACCTATTTTTAGAGGTAAGAATCATTTAAATCGGATCACTATAACATGCATAAAATGCAG
>CAUVYM010000235.1:2500-10000 GCA_963556165.1 Tipula helvola
ATAAAAATAATTTTGTATTAGATTTATTAACACATTTAATAAATTCATATGGTTAATTATAAGCAAATCGATAAATAAATAATGAATTTTGAATTTTTCAAAAAAAAAAAAATCCGATGGTTTCATGATAAAAATAATTATGTATTAGATTTATTAACACATTTAATAAATTCATGTGGTTAATTATAAGCAAATCGATAATAAATAATGAATTTTGAATTTTTTCAAAAAAAAAAAAAAAAATCCGATGGTTTCATTTTTTATGTTGTGCTTACTTTAACATGAAAAATCACAAAGCGAGAACAAAAATTTGGATTATAAAAAAAAAAAAAAAAATTATTTTTTATGATAAAAATAATTTTGTATTAGATTTATTAACACATTTAATAAATTCATATGGTTAATTATAAGCAAATCGATAAATAAATAGTGAATTTTGAATTTTTCAAAAAAAAAAAAAAATCCGATGGTTTCATTTTTTATGTTGTGCTCTTTACTTTAACATGAAAATCACAAAGCGAGAACAAAAATTTGGATTATAAAAAAAAAAAAATTTTTATTTTTTATGATAAAAATAATTTTGTATTTGATTTATTAACACATTTAATAAATTCATGTGGTTAATTATAAGCAAATTTACTTTAACATGAAAATCACAAAGCGAGAACAAAAATTTGGATTATAAAAAAAAAAAAAAATTTATTTTTTATGATAAAAATAATTTTTTATTAGATTTATTAACACATTTAATAAATTCATGTGGTTAATTATAAGCAAATCGATAAATAAATAATGAATTTTGAATTTTTTCAAAAAAAAAAAAAATCCGATGGATTCATTTTTTATGTTAAGAGATCATTTATGAATATAAAGCCAAATTGTAAACGACATAGTTACGGGTGGAGTAGTGTGAATAGGGAATATCAGCCATCATACTGATACCTAAAACATGCTTTAATCATAGATTGGTCGTATAAATAATAATAATGTTAAATGTAATATACGATCTTATTATGTTCACATATAAGTCAAAGTTGTATATAAAATGTAACATGTTTAAAATGAAACAAAAGATATTGACATACATAATTGCGACCTAACATAATATTCCTGTAGTCAACGACCATACCATGTTTACGTACCGGTTCTCGTCCGATCACCGAAGTCAAACAACATTGGGCATAGTTAGTACTTAGATGGTTGACTGCTTGGGAACACTATGTGTTGTTGGTATTTTTTCCATTTAAATCCGATGGTTTCATTTTTTATGTTGTGCTCTTTACTTTAACATGAAAATCACAAAGCGAGAACAAAAATTTGGATTATAAAAAAAAAAAAAAAATTATTTTTTATGATAAAAATAATTTTTTATTAGATTTATTAACACATTTAATAAATTCATGTGGTTAATTATAAGCAAATCGATAAATAAATAATGAATTTTGAATTTTGAAAAAAAAAAAATCCGATGGTTTCATTTTTTATGTTGTGCTCTTTACTTTAACATGAAAATCACAAAGCGAGAACAAAAATTTGGATTATAAAAAAAAAAAATTTTATTTTTTATGATAAAAATAATTATGTATTAGATTTATTAACACATTTAATAAATTCATGTGGTTAATTATAAGCAAATCGATAAATAAATAATGAATTTTGAATTTTTGAAAAAAAAAAAAATCCGATGGTTTCATTTTTTATGTTGTGCTCTTTACTTTAACATGAAAATCACAAAGCGAGAACAAAAATTTGGATTATAAAAAAAAAAAAATTTATTTTTTATGATAAAAATAATTATGTATTAGATTTATTAACACATTTAATAAATTCATGTGGTTAATTATAAGCAAATTTACTTTAACATGAAAATCACAAAGCGAGAACAAAAATTTGGATTATAAAAAAAAAAAAAAATTATTTTTTATGATAAAAATAATTTTTTATTAGATTTATTAACACATTTAATAAATTCATGTGGTTAATTATAAGCAAATCGATAAATAAATAATGAATTTTGAATTTTTGAAAAAAAAAAATCCGATGGTTTCATTTTTTATGTTGTGCTCTTTACTTTAACATGAAAATCACAAAGCGAGAACAAAAATTTGGATTATAAAAAAAAAAAATTTTATTTTTTATGATAAAAAATAATTATGTATTAGATTTATTAACACATTTAATAAATTCATGTGGTTAATTATAAGCAAATCGATAAATAAATAATGAATTTTGAATTTTTGAAAAAAAAAAAATCCGATGGTTTCATTTTTTATGTTGTGCTCTTTACTTTAACATGAAAATCACAAAGCGAGAACAAAAATTTGGATTATAAAAAAAAAAAAATTTATTTTTTATGATAAAAATAATTATGTATTAGATTTATTAACACATTTAATAAATTCATGTGGTTAATTATAAGCAAATCGATAATAAATAATGAATTTTGAATTTTTCAAAAAAAAAAAATCCGATGGATTCATTTTATATGTTAAGAGATCATTTATGAATATAAAGCCAAATTGTAAACGACATAGTTACGGGTGGAGTAGTGTGAATAGGGAATATCAGCCATCATACTGATACCTAAAACATGCTTTAATCATAGATTGGTCGTATAAATAATAATAATGTTAAATGTAATATACGATCTTATTATGTTCACATATAAGTCAAAGTTGTATATAAAATGTAACATGTTTAAAATGAAACAAAAGATATTGACAACATAATTGCGACCTAACATAATATTCCTGTAGTCAACGACCATACCATGTTTACGTACCGGTTCTCGTCCGATCACCGAAGTCAAACAACATTGGGCATAGTTAGTACTTAGATGGTTGACTGCTTGGGAACACTAATGTGTTGTTGGTATTTTTTCCATTTAAATCCGATGGTTTCATTTTTTATGTTGTGCTCTTTACTTTAACATGAAAATCACAAAGCGAGAACAAAAATTTGGATTATAAAAAAAAAATGTTTTTATTTTTTATGATAAAAATAATTTTGTATTAGATTTATTAACACATTTAATTTTATCTATTTTATAATATATTTATCTATAAATAATGAATTTTGAATTTTTCAAAAAAAAAAAAAAATCCGATGGTTTCATTTTTTATGTTGTGCTCTTTACTTTAACATGAAAATCACAAAGCGAGAACAAAAATTTGGATTATAAAAAAAAAAAATTTTTTATTTTTTATGATAAAAATAATTATGTATTAGATTTATTAACACATTTAATAAATTCATGTGGTTAATTATAAGCAAATCGATAATAAATAATGAATTTTTGAATTTTTGAAAAAAAAAAAAAAATCGATGGTTTCATTTTTTATGTTGTGCTCTTTACTTTAACATGAAAATAACAAAGCGAGAACAAAAATTTGGATTATAAAAAAAAAAAAAAAAATTATTTTTTATGATAAAAATAATTTTGTGTTAGATTTATTAACACATTTAATAAATTCATGTGGTAAATTATAAGCAAATCGATAAATAAATAATGAATTTTGAATTTTTCAAAAAAAAAAAAAATCCGATGGTTTCATTTTTTATGTTGTGCTCTTTACTTTAACATGAAAATCACAAAGCGAGAACAAAAATTTGGATTATAAAAAAAAAATTTTTTTTATTTTTTATGATAAAAATAAATGTATGAAAATGTATGTATGAAAATCACAAAGCGAGAACAAAAATTTGGATTATAAAAAAAAAAAAAATTTTATTTTTTATGATAAAAATAATTTTGTTTATTCGTTGTTTATTGTTTATAATAATTATGTATTAGATTTATTAACACATTTAATAAATTCATGTGGTTAATTATAAGCAAATCGATAATAAATAATGAATTTTGAATTTTTGAAAAAAAAAAAAAATTCGATGGTTTCATTTTTTATGTTGTGCTCTTTACTTTAACATGAAAATAACAAAGCGAGAACAAAAATTTGGATTATAAAAAAAAAAAAAAAATTATTTTTTATGATAAAAATAATTTTGTATTAGATTTATTAACACATTTAATAAATTCATGTGGTAAATTATAAGCAAATCGATAAATAAATAATGAATTTTGAATTTTTCAAAAAAAAAAAAAATCCGATGGTTTCATTTTTTATGTTGTGCTCTTTACTGATCTGCCATCATACTGATACCTAAAACATGCTTTAATCATAGATTGGTCGTATAAATAATAATAATGTTAAATGTAATATACGATCTTATTATGTTCACATATAAGTCAAAGTTGTATATAAAATGTAACATGTTTAAAATGAAACAAAAGATATTGACATACATAATTGCGACCTAACATAATATTCCTGTAGTCAACGACCATACCATGTTTACGTACCGGTTCTCGTCCGATCACCGAAGTCAAACAACATTGGGCATAGTTAGTACTTAGATGGTTGACTGCTTGGGAACACTATGTGTTGTTGGTATTTTTTCCATTTAAATCCGATGGTTTCATTTTTTATGTTGTGCTCTTTACTTTAACATGAAAATCACAAAGCGAGAACAAAAATTTGGATTATAAAAAAAAAATGTTTTTTATTTTTTATGATAAAAATAATTTTGTATTAGATTTATTAACACATTTAATAAATTCAAGTGGTTAATTATAAGCAAATCGATAAATAAATAATGAATTTTGAATTTTTCAAAAAAAAAAAAAATCCGATGGTTTCATTTTTTATGTTGTTGCTCTTTACTTTAACATGAAAAATCACAAAGCGAGAACAAAAATTTGGATTATAAAAAAAAAAAAAATTTATTTTTTATGATAAAAATAATTTTGTATTAGATTTATTAGCACATTTAATAAATTCATGTGGTTAATGGATTTCGAAAAAAAAAAAAATTCGATGGTTTCATTTTTTATGTTGTGCTCTTTACTTTAACATGAAAATAACAAAGCGAGAACAAAAATTTGGATTATAAAAAAAAAAAAAAAAATATTTTTTATGATAAAAAATAATTTTGTATTAGATTTATTAACACATTTAATAAATTCATGTGGTTAATTATAAGCAAATCGATAAATAAATAATGAATTTTGAATTTTTCAAAAAAAAAAAAAAATCCGATGGTTTCATTTTTTATGTTGTGCTCTTTACTTTAACATGAAAATCACAAAGCGAGAACAAAAATTTGGATTATAAAAAAAAAATTTTTTTTATTTTTTATGATAAAAATAAATGTATGAAAATGTATGTATGAAAATCACAAAGCGAGAACAAAAATTTGGATTATAAAAAAAAAAAAAAATTTATTTTTAATGATAAAAATAATTTTGTATTAGATTTATTAACACATTAAAACAAAGCGAGAACAAAAATTTGTATTAAAAAAAAAAAAAATTTTGTTTTTTGATTTTGTTATTCGGTTGGTCTGTAAGTATATTGAGATGAGAAAAAAAAAATAAATTTAAAAATTTATTTTTTAATGAATTTCGAATCTTGATATTTTATTTGGTTAATGTGAGAATTTTGTATCAGTAAGAACAAAATTCCTATTCACATATAATTTGGAAATAGGAACAAATAAATATTTGCACCTTTAATGAAAAAAATTAAACGAATAAACCTAAGTTTATCATATGAATTGTATTGGTTTGAAATTAAATTTAATACGAAAAGTTATAAATTAGTTCATAAAATGATTACAATTTTATGAGCAAAATCATAATTTACATTCTGGTTGATCCTGCCAGTAGTTATATGCTTGTCTCAAAGATTAAGCCATGCATGTCTAAGTACACACTCTCGAACAGTGAAACCGCAAAAGGCTCAGTATATCAGTTATGATTTATTAGATCGTATACATAGTTACATGGATAACTGTGGTAATTCTAGAGCTAATACATGCACATAATCACGGACCGCAAGGAACGTGTGCTTTTATTAGATTAAAATCAATCGATACATTAAGGTATATTTATATACTGTGTCGTTAATAAGATGAATCTGAATAACATGTAGATCGCATGGTCCAGTACCGGCGATAGATCTTTCAAATGTCTGCCCTATCAACTATTGATGGTAGTATCTAGGACTACCATGGTTGCAACGAGGTAACGGGGAATCAGGGTTCGATTCCGGAGAGGGAGCCTGAGAAACGGCTACCACATCTAAGGAAGGCAGCAGGCGCGTAAATTACCCAATCCCAGCACGGGGAGGTAGTGACGAAAAATAACAATACAGGACTCAATCCGAGGCCCTGTAATTGGAATGAGTACACTTTAAATCCTTTAACAAGGAACAATTGGAGGGCAAGTCTGGTGCCAGCAGCCGCGGTAATTCCAGCTCCAATAGCGTATATTAAAGTTGTTGCGGTTAAAACGTTCGTAGTTGAACTTGTGTCAAGCACAGGTGGTACACCGTAACTGGGTTCGTACATCATCTTGATGCTATGACGTATTACTGTAGTGGCTTAAACGTAAGTTTATCCGCGTAATAAATCTAAATTAGTGCTCTTTACCGAGTGCTGGTCTAGAACAGTACAATTACTTTGAACAAATTAGAGTGCTTAAAGCAGGCCATTTGTGCCTAAATATTCTCTGCATGGAATAATGGAATAAGACGTCTGTTCTATTTTCAATTGGTTTTTAGATCAAGACGTAATGATTAATAGAAGCAGTTGGGGGCATTAGTATTACGGCGCGAGAGGTGAAATTCGTGGACCGTCGTAAGACTAACATAAGCGAAAGCATTTGCCAAAGATGTTTTCATTAATCAAGAACGAAAGTTAGAGGTTCGAAGGCGATCAGATACCGCCCTAGTTCTAACCATAAACGATGCCAGCTAGCAATTGGATGGAGCTACATATATGGCTCTTTCAGTCGCTTTCCGGGAAACCAAAGCTTTTGGGCTCCGGGGGAAGTATGGTTGCAAAGTTGAAACTTAAAGGAATTGACGGAAGGGCACCACCAGGAGTGGAGCCTGCGGCTTAATTTGACTCAACACGGGGAAACTTACCAGGTCCGAACATAAATGAGTAAGACAGATTAATAGCTCTTTCTCGAATCTATGGGTGGTGGTGCATGGCCGTTCTTAGTTCGTGGAGTGATTTGTCTGGTTAATTCCGATAACGAACGAGACTCAAATTTCTTAACTAGATGCCGGCAGGGTTATGGTGTAGAAACTTTGCAGACATTTTTGCCTCTGTTATACTATGCTTCTAACGAGGTGTGGTTTTAATACGTAAGAGTTGTTTGTAAGTGGAGTCATACCTGGTGGTTTGTCCTAATAAGACACTTGCTTCTTAAATAGACAAATTGCGTCTAGCAATATGAGATTGAGCAATAACAGGTCTGTGATGCCCTTAGATGTCCTGGGCTGCACGCGCGCTACAATGAAGGTATCAACGTGTCCTCCTAGTCTAAAAAGACCGGGTAAACCGCTGAACCACCTTCGTGGTTGGGATTGTGGACTGAAACTGTTCACATAAACCTGGAATTCCCAGTAAGTGCGGGTCATAAGCTCGCATTGA
>CAUVYM010000235.1:17500-25000 GCA_963556165.1 Tipula helvola
ATTCATGTGGTTAATTATAAGCAAATTACGTTGATAAATGATAAAAATAATTTTTTATTAGATTTATTAACACATTTAATAAATTCATGTGGTTAATTATAAGCAAATCGATAAATAAATAATGAATTTTGAATTTTTGAAAAAAAAAAAAAATCCGATGGTTTCATTTTTTATGTTGTGCTCTTTACTTTAACATGAAAATCACAAAGCGAGAACAAAAATTTGGATTATAAAAAAAAAAAAATTTATTTTTTATGATAAAAATAATTATGTATTAGATTTATTAACACATTTAATAAATTCATGTGGTTAATTATAAGCAAATTTACTTTAACATGAAAATCACAAAGCGAGAACAAAAATTTGGATTACAAAAAAAAAAAAAAATTTATTTTTTATGATAAAAATAATTTTTTATTAGATTTATTAACACATTTAATAAATTCATGTGGTTAATTATAAGCAAATCGATAAATAAATAATGAATTTTGAATTTTTGAAAAAAAAAAATCCGATGGTTTCATTTTTTATGTTGTGCTCTTTACTTTAACATGAAAATCACAAAGCGAGAACAAAAATTTGGATTATAAAAAAAAAAAATTTTATTTTTTATGATAAAAATAATTATGTATTAGATTTATTAACACATTTAATAAATTCATGTGGTTAATTATAAGCAAATCGATAAATAAATAATGAATTTTGAATTTTTGAAAAAAAAAAAATCCGATGGTTTCATTTTTTATGTTGTGCTCTTTACTTTAACATGAAAATCACAAAGCGAGAACAAAAATTTGGATTATAAAAAAAAAAAAATTTATTTTTTATGATAAAAATAATTATGTATCAGGAGTACAAATTGAAAATGCGGGATTTTTTTCTATTTTTGAACGTTTATTCTGAAAAAATGGTAACAAATGAATTATTCAAAGTATTGTCCATCGCTAGCCACAACTTTTTCCCATCTTTCTGGCAATTTACGGATACCGTCGCGAAAAAATTCGGCCGGCTTGGCTGCTATCCAGTCATCGACCCATTTTTGGGCTTCTTCGTAAGAATGGAAGCGCTGGTCAGCTAGGCCATGTGTCATCGATCGGAAAAGGTGGTAATCGGAAGGAGCAATGTCTGGGCTATACGGCGGGTGGGGTAAGACTTCCCATTTCAGCGTTTGTAGGTATGTTTTGACCGGCGCTGCAACATGTGGCCGAGCGTTGTCATGTTGCAAAATTACTTTGTCGTGTCTTTGCTCGTATTGTGGCCGTTTTTCTTTGAGTGCGCGGCTCAAACGCATCAATTGAGTTCGGTATAGTGCTCCTGTGATGGTTTCGTTCGATTTCAATAGCTCATAATACACCACACCCAGCTGGTCCCACCAAATACAGAGCATGAGCTTGGCGCCGTGAATATTTGGTTTGGCCGTCGATGATGATGCATGGCCGGGGTAACCATATGATTTTTTGCGCTTCGGGTTATCGTAACGGATCCACTTTTCATCACCAGTGACAATGCGATGCAAAAAACCCTTCCGTTTTTGCCGTTCGAGCAGCAGTTCGCATGCAAAAAAACGGCGCTCGACGTCTCTCGGCTTCAGCTCATACGGCACCCAATGTCCTTGCTTTTGGATCATTCCGAGGGCTTTTATACGATGGGAAATGGCTTGTTGTGTCACTCCCAATGAATCTGCGAGCTCTTGTTGAGTTTGACACGAGTCTTCATTGAGTATTGCCTCCAATTCAGCATTCTCAAACTTTTTCACTTGGCCCGGCCGCTCTTTGTCCTCAACGTCAAAATCACCACTTCTAAACCGCACAAACCATCTCTCGCACGTTGAAACCGATGGAACATGACTCGGATAAGTCTCGGAGACCAATCGATGTGCTTCAGCAGCACTTTTCTTCAAATTAAAGAAGTAAATTAAAACTTCCCGCAAATGCTGTTTTGTTGGCACGAAACTCGACATATTGAGAGCTCAAAAAAACTATGAATTTGACACTGCGACAAATTGACACATACTGAAAATTAAAGCTATAAGACGTAGCTTTGACATGAACATAGTCACAGTACTGCCTGATGCGTATAGCGTTAGTAACGCCATCTGTTATCAATCCCGCATTTTCAATTTGTACCCCTGATATTAGATTTATTAACACATTTAATAAATTCATGTGGTTAATTATAAGCAAATCGATAATAAATAATGAATTTTGAATTTTTCAAAAAAAAAAAAATCCGATGGATTCATTTTTTATGTTAAGAGATCATTTATGAATATAAAGCCAAATTGTAAACGACATAGTTACGGGTGGAGTAGTGTGAATAGGGAATATCAGCCATCATACTGATACCTAAAACATGCTTTAATCATAGATTGGTCGTATAAATAATAATAATGTTAAATGTAATATACGATCTTATTATGTTCACATATAAGTCAAAGTTGTATATAAAATGTAACATGTTTAAAATGAAACAAAAGATATTGACAACATAATTGCGACCTAACATAATATTCCTGTAGTCAACGACCATACCATGTTTACGTACCGGTTCTCGTCCGATCACCGAAGTCAAACAACATTGGGCATAGTTAGTACTTAGATGGTTGACTGCTTGGGAACACTATGTGTTGTTGGTATTTTTTCCATTTAAATCCGATGGTTTCATTTTTTATGTTGTGCTCTTTACTTTAACATGAAAATCACAAAGCGAGAACAAAAATTTGGATTATAAAAAAAAAATGTTTTTTATTTTTTATGATAAAAATAATTATGTATTAGATTTATTAACACATTTAATAAATTCATGTGGTTAATTATAAGCAAATTTACTTTAACATGAAAATCACAAAGCGAGAACAAAAATTTGGATTATAAAAAAAAAAAAAAATTATTTTTTATGATAAAAATAATTTTTTATTAGATTTATTAACACATTTAATAAATTCATGTGGTTAATTATAAGCAAATCGATAAATAAATAATGAATTTTGAATTTTTGAAAAAAAAAAAATCCGATGGTTTCATTTTTTATGTTGTGCTCTTTACTTTAACATGAAAATCACAAAGCGAGAACAAAAATTTGGATTATAAAAAAAAAAAATTTTATTTTTTATGATAAAAATAATTATGTATTAGATTTATTAACACATTTAATAAATTCATGTGGTTAATTATAAGCAAATCGATAAATAAATAATGAATTTTGAATTTTTGAAAAAAAAAAAAAAATCCGATGGTATCATTTTTTATGTTGTGCTCTTTACTTTAACATGAAAATCACAAAGCGAGAACAAAAATTTGGATTATAAAAAAAAAAAAATTTTATTTTTTATGATAAAAATAATTTTTTATTAGATTTATTAACACATTTAATAAATTCATGTGGTTAATTATAAGCAAATCGATAAATAAATAATGAATTTTGAATTTTTGAAAAAAAAAAAAAATCCGATGGTTTCATTTTTTATGTTGTGCTCTTTACTTTAACATGAAAATCACAAAGCGAGAACAAAAATTTGGATTATAAAAAAAAAAAAAAATTATTTTTTATGATAAAAATAATTATGTATTAGATTTATTAACACATTTAATAAATTCATGTGGTTAATTATAAGCAAATTTACTTTAACATGAAAATCACAAAGCGAGAACAAAAATTTGGATTATAAAAAAAAAAAAAATTTATTTTTTATGATAAAAATAATTTTTTATTAGATTTATTAACACATTTAATAAATTCATGTGGTTAATTATAAGAAAATCGATAAATAAATAATGAATTTTGAATTTTTCAAAAAAAAAAAAAATCCGATGGATTCATTTTTTATGTTAAGAGATCATTTATGAATATAAAGCCAAATTGTAAACGACATAGTTACGGGTGGAGTAGTGTGAATAGGGAATATCAGCCATCATACTGATACCTAAAACATGCTTTAATCATAGATTGGTCGTATAAATAATAATAATGTTAAATGTAATATACGATCTTATTATGTTCACATATAAGTCAAAGTTGTATATAAAATGTAACATGTTTAAAATGAAACAAAAGATATTGACATACATAATTGCGACCTAACATAATATTCCTGTAGTCAACGACCATACCATGTTTACGTACCGGTTCTCGTCCGATCACCGAAGTCAAACAACATTGGGCATAGTTAGTACTTAGATGGTTGACTGCTTGGGAACACTATGTGTTGTTGGTATTTTTTCCATTTAAATCCGAAGGTTTCATTTTTTATGTTGTGCTCTTTACTTTAACATGAAAATCACAAAGCGAGAACAAAAATTTGGATTATAAAAAAAAAATGTTTTTTATTTTTTATGATAAAAATAATTTTGTATTACATTTATTAACACATTTAATAAATTCAAGTGGTTAATTATAAGCAAATCGATAAATAAATAATGAATTTTGAATTTTTCAAAAAAAATAAAAAATCCGATGGTTTCATTTTTTATGTTGTGCTCTTTACTTTAACATGAAAATCACAAAGCTGAGAACAAAAATTTGGATTATAAAAAAAAAAAAAAATTTATTTTTTATGATAAAAATAATTTTGTATTAGATTTATTAGCACATTTAATAAATTCATGTGGTTAATGGATTTCGAAAAAAAAAAAAAATTCGATGGTTTCATTTTTTATGTTGTGCTCTTTACTTTAACATGAAAATAACAAAGCGAGAACAAAAATTTGGATTATAAAAAAAAAAAAAAAATTATTTTTTATGATAAAAATAATTTTGTATTAGATTTATTAACACATTTAATAAATTCATGTGGTTAATTATAAGCAAATCGATAAATAAATAATGAATTTTGAATTTTTCAAAAAAAAAAAAAATCCTATGGTTTCATTTTTTATGTTGTGCTCTTTACTTTAACATGAAAATCACAAAGCGAGAACAAAAATTTGGATTATAAAAAAAAAAATTTTTTTATTTTTTATGATAAAAATAAATGTATGAAAATGTATGTATGAAAATCACAAAGCGAGAACAAAAATTTGGATTATAAAAAAAAAAAAAAATTTATTTTTTATGATAAAAATAATTTTGTATTAGATTTATTAACACATTAAAACAAAGCGAGAACAAAAATTTGTATTAAAAAAAAAAAAAAAATTTTGTTTTTTGATTTTGTTATTCGGTTGGTCTGTAAGTATATTGAGATGAGAAAAAAAAAATAAATTTAAAAATTTATTTTTTAATGAATTTCGAATCTTGATATTTTATTTGGTTAATGTGAGAATTTTGTATCAGTAAGAACAAAATTCCTATTCACATATAATTTGGAAATAGGAACAAATAAATATTTGCACCTTTAATGAAAAAAATTAAACGAATAAACCTAAGTTTATCATATGAATTGTATTGGTTTGAAATTAAATTTAATACGAAAAGTTATAAATTAGTTCATAAAATGATTACAATTTTATGAGCAAAATCATAATTTACATTCTGGTTGATCCTGCCAGTAGTTATATGCTTGTCTCAAAGATTAAGCCATGCATGTCTAAGTACACACTCTCGAACAGTGAAACCGCAAAAGGCTCAGTATATCAGTTATGATTTATTAGATCGTATACATAGTTACATGGATAACTGTGGTAATTCTAGAGCTAATACATGCACATAATCACGGACCGCAAGGAACGTGTGCTTTTATTAGATTAAAATCAATCGATACATTAAGGTATATTTATATACTGTGTCGTTAATAAGATGAATCTGAATAACATGTAGATCGCATGGTCCAGTACCGGCGATAGATCTTTCAAATGTCTGCCCTATCAACTATTGATGGTAGTATCTAGGACTACCATGGTTGCAACGGGTAACGGGGAATCAGGGTTCGATTCCGGAGAGGGAGCCTGAGAAACGGCTACCACATCTAAGGAAGGCAGCAGGCGCGTAAATTACCCAATCCCAGCACGGGGAGGTAGTGACGAAAAATAACAATACAGGACTCAATCCGAGGCCCTGTAATTGGAATGAGTACACTTTAAATCCTTTAACAAGGAACAATTGGAGGGCAAGTCTGGTGCCAGCAGCCGCGGTAATTCCAGCTCCAATAGCGTATATTAAAGTTGTTGCGGTTAAAACGTTCGTAGTTGAACTTGTGTCAAGCACAGGTGGTACACCGTAACTGGGTTCGTACATCATCTTGATGCTATGACGTATTACTGTAGTGGCTTAAACGTAAGTTTATCCGCGTAATAAATCTAAATTAGTGCTCTTTACCGAGTGCTGGTCTAGAACAGTACAATTACTTTGAACAAATTAGAGTGCTTAAAGCAGGCCATTTGTGCCTAAATATTCTCTGCATGGAATAATGGAATAAGACGTCTGTTCTATTTTCAATTGGTTTTTAGATCAAGACGTAATGATTAATAGAAGCAGTTGGGGGCATTAGTATTACGGCGCGAGAGGTGAAATTCGTGGACCGTCGTAAGACTAACATAAGCGAAAGCATTTGCCAAAGATGTTTTCATTAATCAAGAACGAAAGTTAGAGGTTCGAAGGCGATCAGATACCGCCCTAGTTCTAACCATAAACGATGCCAGCTAGCAATTGGATGGAGCTACATATATGGCTCTTTCAGTCGCTTTCCGGGAAACCAAAGCTTTTGGGCTCCGGGGGAAGTATGGTTGCAAAGTTGAAACTTAAAGGAATTGACGGAAGGGCACCACCAGGAGTGGAGCCTGCGGCTTAATTTGACTCAACACGGGGAAACTTACCAGGTCCGAACATAAATGAGTAAGACAGATTAATAGCTCTTTCTCGAATCTATGGGTGGTGGTGCATGGCCGTTCTTAGTTCGTGGAGTGATTTGTCTGGTTAATTCCGATAACGAACGAGACTCAAATTTCTTAACTAGATGCCGGCAGGGTTATGGTGTAGAAACTTTGCAGACATTTTTGCCTCTGTTATACTATGCTTCTAACGAGGTGTGGTTTTAATACGTAAGAGTTGTTTGTAAGTGGAGTCATACCTGGTGGTTTGTCCTAATAAGACACTTGCTTCTTAAATAGACAAATTGCGTCTAGCAATATGAGATTGAGCAATAACAGGTCTGTGATGCCCTTAGATGTCCTGGGCTGCACGCGCGCTACAATGAAGGTATCAACGTGTCCTCCTAGTCTAAAAAGACCGGGTAAACCGCTGAACCACCTTCGTGGTTGGGATTGTGGACTGAAACTGTTCACATAAACCTGGAATTCCCAGTAAGTGCGGGTCATAAGCTCGCATTGATTACGTCCCTGCCCTTTGTACACACCGCCCGTCGCTACTACCGATTGAATATGTTAGTGAGGTCCTCGGAGGTGATCACCGTGATGCTTCTTGTGTTGTGGTTGTTTTACCAAAGTTGACCGAACTTGTATATTTAGAGGAAGTAAAAGTCGTAACAAGGTTTCCGTAGGTGAACCTGCGGAAGGATCATTAAAGAATTAAAGATCAAAACATTGAATAAAAATAATTGACCATTTC